>JAWLRI010000285.1:3027936-3056303 GCA_034781795.1 Crypturellus tataupa
CGTTTAAATAAAAAAAAAAAAAAAAAAAAAAAAAAAAGCCCTTCCAGATTGTGATTTTGTTCCATCCAAAGTCTCAGAAACCACACAGGAAACCAAAAGTACTTGAAATTCCCAGCTTGCATGAACTGCTGGCCTTCCTCTTTCTGCCAGTTTCTGGAAGTTTCCCAGATTGCACCAGGAAGTTGGCTGAGATAGATCTTTTCTCTCTCCTAAGGCTATCAGCACCTTAGCAGTTTTTATACTGCAAAACCTCATACTAGAAACTGCCTTTTAGCACCTCATAGCTACAGAGCTTTCTGGGTTGTCCTGAGCCTGATTTGAGTTTCCAGGTGCTGTGTGAATGATAAATGGCAGCATTTCCACAGGATAATCCATGCTAATGCAGCTTCACGCAGAAGGGGTATTTTACAAGCCCTCCTGCTCATACAGTCTATCTGTAGTGGCCAATCCCAGAGAAATTTCACCATTTTCTTACCTTTATCTTTTAGATAATGGGGGCAACCTCCCTGCACTTGGGGATAGAGGATTTGGAGCTGGAACAGAGGTTATGCACTCTGGTTGTATCTCATCTGCTGTTCAGTCACCACTTGAGTCCAGTATTGGCCACACATGGGCTGGGGCAACCTCTGGGGCCAGCACTAAGCTTCAGATGGGCCCATGAGCTGACCAGTCTGTCACATAAGCGGACACCTCCATGATGACTGTGTGCAACCTTCCTCCTGGCAGGATCATGTAATGAAGGGGGCTGTTCCTTCAAAATCGGGATTTATAGGCTGCAAGGATTTAGGCTGTATTTGTATAGCAGTGTTGCAGCAAAGAGCCTGTGTCTTAGTGGGTTGGATGACATGAAGCTGGCTCACACAACACACCGATTTTTACCCTGCGAGAAGTAAGGCTTTTTCATCTGCTGCCCCAGATGAAGTCATCGGAGAAAGAGGTGGCAGTTGCATTTCCTGTCATCACACCACTTGGCCTGGCCTTTCGCTTCTCACCAAAGGTCATTCCTCCTGCTGCAAAAGCTTCTCCACAATTAACACTCCCACGTATTAAGGGAACAAGATTTAGCCCTGTTTTTGCCACTGCCCAGAAAGTAAGCAAACACTCTTGCTGCCATATTGCAATTATTTCTAGGAAATTCTCCAGCAGGTGTGGGCTTTTTTGCATTTTATATGAACTCTGGACAAATCTGTTTCTGGGTCCAGAGGTTATAAAAAACTAGAAAAAAAATGAGTAACACAGGCTGACATATAGTGAAAACGCTGTTCTGAAAACAGGCAACTGTTTAATTTTTGTGTTGTGGTATTTGCAATGAAACAATCTTTAAAATATATTGCAAGGTTCTTTCTCCTATTCTGGTCATTTTGTGCTCTGGCTATGCCAAGTAGAGAAAGAAACCTATACAAACTCTATTATTTCATACGTCCCTAAACAGCACTGCAGAGGTGTAAACATTGAAATCTGGTTCAGAGATGCTATCATCAAGTTCATAAGCACTGCAGTTATACCAGGCAGCAGACTACAAAGATAAGGGCAAGCACTGTTTTTTGGCTGGAGGTGATGTCTCATTTCCTTCTCTACCTTAGGGCCCATGCTAACCCACTACACCACTGCAGTACAAATTGAGAATTTTGCCATGTGCACAAAAAAACCCTGAGCAAAATAAAACCCAAAGCAAAACAAAACTCCCTGTGATGCCGTACCCTGACTCATTCCCAGCTCTGTGTTAAAAGAAAGCTCTTTTCTTCCTCCTCACTTCATACTGAACGAAGGAGAATTTCAAGTCAGGAGGGAGAAAAACTCAGAAGGAAAAAATCCTGAAACAGACAACTTGTTGAAAATCCTGCAAATACTTACTAGTAAGTATGTGCATGTGTGGGAGGCTGCAAACACAGCTCTCTTTGTGGGCTTGGGACGCGAGTCAGAGAAGCTGTTCACGGTGGAGGTACTGCAGCAAGCGCTTGCGGGATCTGTCCCTGTGTGTCTTCTCCATTATCAGTTCGCAAGCCCGTAAGTGTTCCTAATGCACAGCAAAATGCAGCTTAGAGGGTGTTTAGTCAGGGAGATGAGTAGTTTCTTGTTCTCTACTCACATGGAAGGAAAAGGGACAGAGCTAAAAGGCTAACATAACAGCCTGCTCTTGGCATCGGCTGTTGCTAATTTTCTTTGGCGTGCTTTGACTACCTGTCTGAAAGGCTGCTGCAGCGCAGGAAGGAAATTTTTCAAGAGATTAAACTATTATTGTTTCCTGTGTGGCTGTCTTCGCTGTATATGAAAAAAAGCTTTAAGGGCACTTGAAAAGAGATTTGTCTGAATAGCAAAGTTGTTGTGATTCATCCCCCGCCTCCCTCCTCAAAGAGTCGGGATTTGGCCAATTTCCTCAGGAAAGTGGTTGATTAGGGCCCATGGATTTATTCACAGCCTACATATGAGATGTCATAAAGGTGATTAATGGTGAACCCTCCATCATAGGAAGCTCAGAGTTTAGAAAAGCTATTTTCAAGGGCATAGAAGGAAAATAAGTCATTTGTATTTTTGCCAAAACGCTTCAGTGTTTAAATGCCTCTTTGTGCTGCTGGCAATTAAGGCTGCTGCCTATAGCTAGTGTATTTTCTGATTTTACAAGCATTTCTGTATTTTCTGATTTTACAAGTTTGTTTGAAAAATTGATTCAATGTGTTGCAGTGTTTTTACGTAAGAGGATATTAAGGAATTAAAATAAAATGTTTCCACAAGACCAGTGTTTGTTACTGTCCTTGAATCTAAGCATGATGCTGAAGCCTTTTTACACCCCTTCCCAAGAAAAGCTCACCAGGGCTTTCCCCAGAAGGCATTGCTATTATAGTGCAATTTGATGAGTGCTGTGGGAGACAATTTTCTCACCTGACAAAGAAAACCTGCACTGAGCCTTAAAGAATTCTGTAAATGTTCCAAAATATCAGATTTTCTTGTACTTTTCCTGTCTGACCATTATGCCCTTTGTCCAGGCTTTTTTCCCATTGATTTCTGTCCTAGTCTCCAGGAACTACCTGTGAACTATCACATATTCCTTTATCTTTTAACTGAACAGCTGGGCAGATGGAAATGCTGTGATGCACATGCAAAAAACGAGTCTTAGTTACCATTATTTGCGGCTCTTTTTATTTTTTTTTTCACCGTTGTGAGCCATTCTTAGTATGAGTATACAGGACTGTGGTTTGGAGGGTGAGACGCTGCAGTATAATTAATCCAATCTGGCATCAGACAAAGGGGAGGGTCTGGAAGGAAGAATTTTACCTCATACCTCTGACAGACCCACCCTTCCCAGTCATAAACAACCAGAAATTCTGTTAAATTAGACAAATCTCCTGTTGGCAAGAGACACGGTCTTGGCCCAGTGTTAGGGCCCTCGCTCGGCAGGTGGGTTTAGGGAGCAGGAAGCAGGGCAATGGTGAGGTCCCAGCCGAACCAGCTCCCTGCACCACAGCCAGGTCGGCATGACCAGGATGGTACCTAGCAGCAGGACAGGCTTTCTCCTGGAAGATATCCCTGTGGCTGAAAGTCCTAACAAGGGCAGCGATCTAAAATGCCCGGAGTGCATGGTCTGGTACGAACAGAGGACAGAGGCTGACGCAGGTGAGAAGACAACATCCCCAGCCCTCCTCCGGTGGAAACATTTCTAGTACTCTTTCCTGGCATCTCCTGATAGCAAAACAGCTTTTTCTCACACAATGAAGTAAACAGTTTATGCCAGGAATAGGATGGAGGAAACCAAATACATCTGGGCATTGTGCAACGTTATGCAACATCTGTTAATAGTAACTAACTTTGGAAGAAAAAATGAGGACTCTTGATGGACTGATTTCCCAACTGTAATTTTCAGAGATATTATGACCCAGTTTCTTCCCCTTTAATGCTGCATTGTTCTGTGCCTAACCTTCCTTCCTCTTCTGAACACACTTCTCTTTTCATAGCTGCCCCGGTCACCACCAGCTACTTTACTCCCATCACTCCCCTCTTTGAACCAATTTCCCCCTGTTCCTCCTCTCATATCCCCTAACCAACATGTAGGTCTTTTCTTCTTTCTGTCTCTCAGCCCTTTGTAACTCCATCCGTTGCTCCCAGACTCTCTACCATCTCCCTAGTCCTGCTGCCCTTTTCCAGCCATGCCTGGTCTCAGCATAACTATATATATAATGCACAACTTGATCCAGTGGCTCTGCTTTCACCACTGCCACATTTTGGCCTCTCAGTCTACCTCTATGTTCTTGTTGTGAATGCCAGAAGTTTTTTGGTTTTATTTATTTTTAGTTAGTTAGTTTGTTTGTTTTATCACAGCCACTGTTTACTGAAATTACCGAGGAGCCACTCATGATTGCAGGCATACATTACTATTTCGGGTAACAAGTAACAAGAAAAAGAGGTTGCTCTTTCCCTTCATTTCTCTTCATTTCTTACTTTTCACCAATCATCTGAAAATGTGAAAAGTCACCAGAAAACATTTCTGGACACATATTCCCGTATAGCAAGGACAATCCTCCTTTTATCATCTGCCTTTTATCCATTTACATATGACCAAACATGAGGCTGGTCAGCAAAGCTGCATTTCAAGCTCTTCATTTAAATTAACCCTCAGAACTCATGAGCCAGGCTGGTAACTTCACAAAGGGTCTTGGTCTGGTTTGGCTTTTTAAGATTAAAACTTGATGCTTTGTTTGGCTCTTTACCTTTTGCCCTGCAAATGTGCAGGCTAGAACAGCTCGGTCTTCATACTGCAAGAAGGACTGGCTGCCACAAGGCTCACTGCACGACGGAGCGTGGGTGGAGTTAATAAAGCCTCAGTGGGAGCAAAGTGCTAAAGGTGCTTTTCAGGGGATTTGTAGCTGGACAAAGATGGTCTTATCAGAGGCGGGGAGAAGGTGTCAGCGGAGCTCCTCTCTCTCAAATAAATATGCAATATAAATGATAACACATGTTCTTTAGGCTTTGAAATACCTGAACTTTGAGGAAGGTCTGTGGCCTTTCAGCAGTTCTGACACAGCTTAGATTTTCTGGCTCCAAGTTCAGGACTGAACTCCAATTTGAAGTAATAAAAAAAAAAGAAGAAGAAAAAAAGACTACTACAGAGACTCTATTTAGGTCTTTCTGGCAGCAGGCAAGCTGGGGGGAAAGCTGTTTATCTTGACCAAGGATTTCCTTAGTCGTACATGAAAAACATTCTTTTTGTCAAACGCGGCTCGCGGTTGCACAAAGAGTGGCACTCAGGAGGCGAGGATCACCGGGGCGTTACTTTGCAGAGCTGCATGCCCAGACAGGAGGAGTATGTGCTGACTTCAAACCCGGGCACTTGACGTCTGACAACACCGACGATGATGAGCCGAGAGAGGGAAAAGGTTACGCAGTTAATATTTTCCTGTAGGGAAATGTCATCACCATCCACCCACTAGGCAAATAAAGATTATAACAGAGGAGGCACAAGCAAACGGGATTACCAGCTCTTGCTGTTTGTGCGAGGGGTTACGATTAGAGCACAAATGGGAAACTGTTTTCCCATCCCACAGACATTTTTTAGGAAACAAAGAGAGCCCAAGCTTTTACGGTGAGCTTGGGGAAAACATGGTCCGTCAGAACATCCAGGAGAGACTGTCACTCTTGGCACCGGGTGCTCATAGTCACTCGTAGCACAAGGTACTTCATACAGAATGGATCTGGAGAGCTTGAAAATATTAGAGCATCTCCATCACGTTAGCTGAGATCCCAAATTATTAGGCAGCTCTGAGGTGGCCAGCTCTATTTCTGATGAGAGCTGTAATCTTTTGCAGAATAAATGCTTTCTTGAAACTGGTCCGTTCTCTTTAAAAAAAGTTTTGATTTTAAAACTTGGGCATGTTTCTTTGAGTCTTCTCCTAGCAACATGTACTTTGATTCTAGAAACATGCACAAGAGTAAATTTCCTTCCACATGGTTTCACTGGGACTATAATAAGCCTTGAGGTCTAGTCCTACAAACAAAAAGAGTTTTTCCATTGTTCACAGTGGTGTCTGGTTTGGGCTGAATGACCAAAATAGCAATACTGAGTATGCCATTATATGCGAAAATATAGAATAGTTATATATAGCTTTTTTTAGGATAACCCACTGTCCAGTTTCAGCATGTGAAAAAATCTCCAGAATTTCACACTCACATAATAAAGTCATTCTTTTTAATATGTTAGTAGGAATTCTATAAATGTATTGCAGATGTTTTGACCTTGCAAAAGACTGAATTCTGAGGCAGCTATAAGATAGTTGCCAGGGGTAACTTCTTGTGAAGAACATTCCAAATTTGCTACTAATTCAGAAACTCTGCAAGTGTATCCTCACCATTGAAAAAGAGAACTGTAGAACTGGGCCTCATTTAGGAACAACACATCGGGTCCTACTGAAGAGGCTCTGAAATCATGCATATCCTGTTTTCTTGGATTTCATATTCATAAACAGAAAATGTGGCCAACTATCGCAAAACTAGCTCTATTCTGCCCCCAAATTCTCCCTTCACAGCTAAACAAAGTATTCCTCAGCAGTGCTTTGTTACAAAGAAAGTTTTGGCGAGAAATATCTCACCCTTATTCAAGAATAATATAGAATTACTCAGACCAAAGAGGTAAATGAAAAGTACCTTTTTCAGATGAGAGGCATATGGAAATAATTAGAGGGAAAATAAAAAGACAGATCATGTCAAATGCAAAGTTTGCCATCACTTCTTGATCATCCTATTAAAGTTTATAACCCCAGATACTGAGAGGCTACAGGAAAGAAGTCTACTTTGGATCACATTTTTAAGACATTTTCCTGATATCTGCCACCTGTTGTATCAAAGTTTTGCTGAGAAAAAAAAAGAAAAAAAAGAGAGAGAGAGAGAGAGAGGCTACCAAACTGACTAATCAACAAGAGAAGTCAGAAAAATTCTACCTTGCTGTTTCACCTCAATACAGGAAAGCTTTCCATAGAGTGCAGTATTTGTGAGTTGCACGTGCCATATGAGCAACCCAGGACATCTTTAAAGTATCTGGAAAAAGAGTTTCCACTGAGAAGGAAACTTGTGGCGGTATTGGTAGCTCTGCTTAACTTGCCATGAGCATAGAAAGAGGAAAGACCAAGACATTTCTGAGGGAACTTGTTGTGTGGGCAGAAAAGGACAGCATTAGCAGGTCATATCATAATCATATCACATCAATTTCATCTTCACTGCTCTGAATTTTCTGAGCGACCTTCTGCAGATCACCATGAGAGCAGGTTCCTCTGCAGCACTGTCACTGAGCAGCGGAGGCAGCCCTTTACAGGAAGCAGGAACTGGGACTCTGGGAGGTCAAAGCATGTTTTGTTGCAGATAATTTGCTGAATTTCTCTAATTAAAGCATGATCAATGGCACTTTCCATGCTAGAAATGTAGGGTCATCCTTCAAGAACTACTTTATAACTTGCAGCAGGTTGTCCTAATTTTAAAAGCAGATGCTTTCCATCTCTGGCTACTTTTATATATGTTTTTGTCTACATCATCTTCATTACCAGTCCCCATCTCTCACGGCCTGTATATGCAATTATTTACCTCCTCCAATGTTTCTGTCATTTCTACTTCACTCTCTGTCTTTGTTTCAACCCTCTTTGCTCCTTTAGGGTCTCACATAAGACATTGCTAGACCAATCCCACCTCTCCAAGAAAAACACGTACCATATCATTGTATAAGATATTCTGACCCTCAAAAGGCAGAAGAGCAGATAAATGGAGCATGCTGCTAAATCAACACTACTTTAAACTACTATTTTTTATAAGAACTTCAATGGCTTTGCTAAATCCATTGATCCTTTCACAATTAGCCATACACTACATTTCATCCTTGACTTAGTTTTCATAAGAGTGATTGTTCTTTCAGAAACATATAAAGCAAGATTCCAAAAACAAGCTTATTTTATTAAGCTCAATTATTAAATTTTCTCTGACATTTGCTGTTCATATTTGCTGGTAAGCATTTATACAATAATATTTTTTGAGTTCATGTGGAGTTTAACAATATGAATTTCTTATCAGTGAAAAGTACAGTGTTCATTGGCAGAAGCCAAGTATATGAAGAATTAACAGTTATCAAATCTAGAGGGAAAAACAATTTTTGTTAGAGGCTGTTGCCAACTGTCATACTTTGACTTGCAGACATGAATTTCCCTTCATAGGCCATCAGCTGCACTCAGCCTCCTATCACTTATTTTCTTTGCCCACAGAATACTCATACAAGACCTAGATCTTAGTCCTATTTGTACAGCAGTCAATAAGAATATCAGGAATATCAGTATATCAGTATATCAGTATATCAGAATATCAGAAGATCATTATCAACAATTATCAGCAATGATCAGTAGATCATCGCTCGGATCCCTTCTACTCAGGTACACACAGGATCAAGCAAACTCTTGGACTTTGCCAGCTTTAGTATTAGTCAGTAGAAATGACTGACTAGACAGCAGAATATTTAACCAATGACTAGCCACCTCTACACTCCAAATACGAGAATCTTTTCTAAAATACACCCTTTGCATCATCTTTCTAATTTCTTCTTTCAGCAAAAACCCAAGATTTTCCACAGAAAGCAGACAGCTGATTTCCATTAAAGACTTTTCATTAAAAAAAATGTTTCATCAGAAAAAAAAAGTTTTCCATAAAAAAAAGTCAAATGGAAAAAATTCTTCACCAACCCAAATATTTTCCCATTTTAAATAGTTAGCACTTAACTTCAGATTCAGGGGACTTAACTTCAGATTTAACTATTTAATTGCCATATGGGATATCACAGGTATTTTCAAGCTAACTAGAATTTTAATCTCAAACTTTGTAAACCCAATCTTAATTGTAGGATTCTTTCCAGCCATTTTAGCACATAAGTCGTGTAAAGAGAACATCTAGAGCTTACCCTGAGGGCTAAGTACTCTTGTTCTTTGATGTAACTTTTATGCAAAGCTTCAGCTGCATTCAAGATGTCTACTGGAAAACAGTTCATCCCTTCACCATCATCTGAGTCTTGTTTGCAGAAGATGGATCTGACAAGGCCATCGGTGCAGACACTCAGCCTGCCACTGTCTTTATTTCCTTTCTGGCCAAACATCTTCTTTCTTCCCTGCTTCACACACTTAAATAAGAGATTGTTTTATTTCCAATCTTCAATTCCACAAAAACTTTTATTTCCAAAAATTTAATACAAGATCTTATTATAATTTAATAAGCATTAATATTTAGCATTGGCAAAATTTACCACACAACACTACTTACAGATAGATAGATAACTGTATTTCTCCATCATTCAAACAAGAAGGAGCTGTGGGACTGTTGAGGCCACTACATCCTAATTGCGAGGAAATGCGGACTTTCCGGCAATAACTGCTGTGTATTTCTGGAGTGTGACATAAATGTGCTATAAGCTTTGGTAATGGTTTGACAGATTCCATGACAGCCTGCAAAGTCTAGATAGAAATGGAACAACGGCTACCTATCACACAACCAGGGTGTTATAGAAACCAAAGAGCAACAGTGCTAAAGAATGAGAATAAAGCACTGCACAACCAATGGTTTTTCTGTCTGAGCTGTGAAAGAGATTTTTAGGGAGACGCAGAGCCAAGTTTACCAATTGTTTTGCCAATGTTAATGATCTCTAATCCAGAAATTTCAGTGTTTAGCATGCCAGCATATAAATTCCTACAGTTAAAAACAATACATCTTTGAACAAGTCTAGGGTTTGTTTGTTTGTTTGTTTGTTTTTCCCCAGAGAAATACTTTTTTAAGACTAAAACCATCCAGGTAGAACAACTGGAGTAAACATCTTGAGATGGAATTCTTAATGTAGTTAATTTAATGTTTATATTAAATAACAAAAGAGCAGTTTACCCAGGCAAAATCAGTCAGTCACATTTCTGTTAAAAAAAAGTCTAAAATAGATATAGAAAATGTTGACTGGGTTTGATAGAGTATGAATGATTTCAAGACACTCTGAATCACCACTCACTATTTTTAATGAAAATTTTAAGGTATAGCTAAAGCGTGTATTAGATAATTGCTTTTTTTGTCTCATTTAAGGCTGGGATTGTCTGCAGCTGAAAGAAGTATGTCACAAAGTCACCTGGCTTAGTCCATCTGCAACACAGACCCTAGTCTATATCAAATACAAAAGCTTTCTTTTTACACCACAAAAGCAATATATTATCTTTTTCCTACACTTCACATGTAATGATTCCTGTGAATAGGATATTGAAAGAAAACCAGACACAGCAAGACTATCTAAAACAAAGATCCTGAAGGATAGAGCCAGGGACCTTCACACTGGGTTCATCCAAAATCAAAACAGTCTCTGACAATGGCCAGTAGCAGAGGGTTAAGGAAAAAGTAAAAACAAAACAGGACACATATTCACTGCTGGGTGTACTAGCCCAGTCAGGTATAGCTTAGGATCTTCCTGAACCTTGTGATACTATTTGAGTATCATAAGTGGAAATAAAAAAAAAAAAAAACAAAGTTGTGAAATTGACTATCAACATAGAATCTGTTCAATCTGAACATCTAAAAACAGTAAAATACAGGTTACTAAAGTGTTCAGAAAATAATTTTACTGAAAGATATGGAGTTTCAAGGACAGCTATAAAAGTGATTGTGCATTGAAGACTGCTATGACAAGAGGTATAATGAAAGTGAAGAGGCAGTTTAAAAATTATTGGGGGTGTGATTAGCAAAGAAGGAAATTACCTTGTAGAAATAAGTCTGAAAAGAGCATGGATTTACAGCATAGAGGATTGAGTAAAATTAAGGATCAATCGGGCAATAAGAAAGCATGACACTGCCCTTCAAACTGAGGAGAGTTGCCAATTGCTCTGATTTTAAGCAGCTATAGGGCATGTGTGCATCTTCCCATTCCCATTAATATCAACAAAAGCCACCGGTATATATCTTCTACAGCTCTTACCATTTATCCATATCTTTTCTTCTGACATTGTGTCCCTAAGACTTATCTTAGTTACTACCTTCATTGCAAAATTTGTCCAAGAGGGGTATCTACAATAAATGTGGAATTTACTACATTTTTACTTCCATTATACTGGCAGAAGAATGAGAATACTTTTCACAGTATACAATTGGGTGCACACACATTTATAGCATAATATAATTTTAGAACATTGTCCTCTAAGTCTAGAGGCAGAGCACAAGGGACATTTTTCTGTTCAAAGGACTTGCAGTTTACAGATGTGGAGAGGGAAGTAAAATTCAGATCCATGTGACATATTTTTTCATTGAAATTTAGATAGGTGGAAGCTGGTATGAAACATCTATGAAGAAAGAAAAAGTACAAGGTAAAGTATCATGTCATAATACTATATAAAGTGAAGGGTAAGCACTATATAAGAAAAAAAAATGGATCCTTGATCTTAGGCATCTCAAAACACTGTTCTAAAAATTGTATTAAACTTATATATGCCAAGAAAATACAATTTCTTGGCATCTAAAAGTAGCTTTCCACTTTTGCCCAGAGTCTACTTTGTAGTTACCTAAATATACCAACAGGCAATTCTGACATGTCTTTGCTTAAATGTGGTTATATAAAGTAATACAAAAATAAGTTTTGGCTTTGCTGCAAATGTGCATAATGGAAAGACAAACATTATTAAAAAGACCATCATTTTTAGTGATTAAAATAATCCACAACAGAAAAAAAAGTCTTCTGTAACTTTCCAAGTTCCCATTTATCATAGTTTTGCAAAAAGAAGCCACGGTAATTTCATTTTTCTTGACTTCTATTAAAAAGATCAATACATATGATTCCAAAGAGTCTCGGCTCATGAAAAGATGGAGCTAGTCTGTAATCACATCTGAAAGTATTGGTTGTCATTAGCAGTAAGATTGATTTGTAAAGACAGTCAGCCCAGAGTGAAAGTACTTAAAAATTTCCATTGGGCTATTGCTGAACAACACTGACCAGCAACCTTTCACCTTCCAGATAATTAAATACAGATAACGAATTACCATATTAGAAGGAAGAATTGCTTTGGGAATACACAGTAGATGCTCACTTTAGTAAAGCAGTTCCAAATCTCTGAATAATGATTTTGTTTTGTGCATAAAAACTAATGAGGTCTGACAGTATAAAGTCATTTTTCAACATGCATTTAAATCTGGCTTGTCAAATAAGATATTAATAAGTCACCTGAGGTACAAGAATTGCTAATGGCCTGCAGCATAGCCACTGCAAATCTTCATAAAGTTTTGTGTGAAGAGGAGAGGATCAAGTGGGCTTTGCCAGGAAAAGACTTCAACTAGGAGCCAGAGAGAGATTTTAATCTCGCCATAACGCCTTGACTTGCCTGAGGAGGTAGACCCTTCCATGCACAAGCCTAGCCAGCCCACACCTGCTTCTGCCATACCACAGGACACCCTCTTTTCCCCTTGCCCTTCCTGATCCATGGGTAGTCTTGAAGGGCAGTAAAAACAGATGAGACTCAGGAATTTTGGGGTGGTCAGGTTGGGTTGTTTTCAAATGATTCTGCTGAGAGATATTTATAGAAATACTATCTCCAAAAGAGAATAGAAATTTCAGCAATGTGACTTCAAATTATTGACTGGTTTGGTTTCAGGTGACATCTGAAGGTCATATGTTCCCAGAACCTTACCCATGCCACAGTCAGTTTTGAACTTAGGTCAGGCGGTTCAAGGTCTTGGTTTACCAATGTTTTGAATATTGACAAGCACAGAGGATCCTGCAGCCTCCCTAGGCACCTACCCCTCTATACGACCACCGTGAAAACATTTTTTTTTTTGATCTATAAACAAAATTTCCCTTGTTGTAACTTGTCTGTCACCTCTTATCCTACTATTTTGAGCCCTCAAGAAGAGTTTTACTCCATCTTCTCTGCATCTTTTCCCTGGGTAGTTGAAGACAGAATGAATCACCCTCTGAGTGGTACCTCTCCCAGCTCCCAACTGTCTTGGCAGGTCTCCATAGTTCATGTCCAGGCTTTTGCAAAAAGAAGGCCAACAAGCAAGGGGCACATTCATGACTCCAACAAAGCCCCCATGAACCCAGTGGGGAATTGCCTATTCTATAGGTCCACTCAGAATCACTGTGGTTTGCACAGGGTTTCTTTCGAGCATATGACAGGGCCAATTGAAAACACAGTGCAAAACTATAATTTTTTGACATGAGATTTTGTGATTATTATATTAGATTTTGTGATTGTCAAATATTTGAAATAAGACTGTGAAACAAGACCAATAATCTTTGGGTTAGTAGCCTTCTCTGGTCAAGGTAAAAGTCTTATAACTGAGAGAGAGGAAGTGAGGAAAGACAGAGGAAAAAGACTGAATTTTTAGTGTGAAAGGAAAAGAACTAGGGGGAGAAAAAAAAAAGTCCCAAAAAGGGAAAGAAAGCAACAGTAGCTTTGGCAGCTTCTGTAACTTGGGATGCTAGTGAGTCATCACAGAGCAGGACTTCTTAGGTTGCACTATAGCATATCCTATATGCTTCAGCAGAGAAGCATCACTAAGGATTTTCATTTAGCAATGGAATAAACATAGACATTAGAGAATATAAGGCTAAAAGAACATTAAATTTTCCTTGCCATCCAAGAAGCCGAGTACCATGTTCATATAGAGGAATTTTATAAAAGTTTTATGTGGCTACTTCATATAAGCAATAAATACAGTAAATGGTGTGTAATTTGGAGTCTTCACATAGTTTGTAGATCTGGAAAGGATATTCTTAGCATTTTTGATGAACATACTGTAACACAAGAAAAGGTATTTTTTACTGCTTCTAAGTAAAATAGTGTATGAGAACATGTTTTTACAGAAATACCATAAGGAAGGAAGGCTCAGTTTCCTGGTATTTCCTCTAAAAATACCATGGAGAAGGTGTTTTCTTATGTAATTCCAGTGAATAAGAATGATTTTGGAAAAGAATTATTATTCTTTTAAAAACTAGAATTATGTTTCCCCTCTAAAATGTGGTTAATGCTCCAAAATTAAATATTGTGGTAATATTTTTCTTCCACACAAGATTTGCCTTAAGCCTATAACATGAGAGTACAATTTCAGGCAGCACTTTTTAACTTTCCATTAATTCCTAATACTATCACACCACTGCAGATAAATAAATACTTTTTTTCTTTCAAAAACCAGTTAAAACTGATGCATAAAAACAAGATATTACTTATCCTCTCTCACCTTTTGAAAAAGTGAGGCATATTAAAGTAAGGAGAAGAGTGGATGAGCACTTCACACATTTTCTATTGGCTAGAAGGCAAATGCAAACAGCTGATTCATAACCTCCTAACTATTCATACGAGTTACTCAGGGAGCTTGATAGGAGCTTGACCAGAGGATCATGTCCGACATCCAATCCAATTCTCTTCCACCTCCAGTATAACCTACAGTTTATTAAATCTCAACATATTTCTGTACTTAAACAGTAAGGGTTGGCACAGTGGACCTGTCCTCCAGACTTGGAGTTCACTTTGCTATGGCCAGAATTCAGATTTTTTTCCCCATTTCAGGCTATACAAAGGATAGTAGTCATATTGAATAAGATCCTGTCCCTTTTGATTTCAGTTAACTCCATCACTCTCCCACTATTCTGCTTCAAAGATCTAACTACTGCACCAAAATGAAACAGCAATAACTCTGGCCTATAGACTGCTTTGGTGTTATTTTTCCTTCATCTGGTATATTGACCTTAAAAACTGTTACTTAGTAATTACAATTAAAGAAGAAAAAAGGAATGCAAGACTGATTCTTACTCAAATTAGATAATTATGTAGCCCTATCAGCTAATGTTCTCATGCCCCTAATGTGCTCCTATCTGATTAGGTATTTTTCAGCATAGTTCTCTTTTAGTTTCAGGGTTTTTGATGATATATAATTTAGCTTAAGTCAGAGCAATCATCTTTGCATTGTGATGAATGGGCACTTTTCCATAGTTTATAAGATTGATACCTCTGTTTATCATGTGGGTAGTGTGAGATTAATGATCTTCTTAATTATTCATTTCCTTGCTCTTGAGTGCTTGAGTTTTGTAAATTATATGATGAGGTAAGAATGTTATCTTGCTTAACAGTCTTAACTGGCTTTATAAACAAAGAAAGGCTTCTGGCATCTCCCAAGGGTTTAAATTGCATCTTAAAACCCTTTATGCAAATAACACAATAGCCATTTTACCAAATTATTCCATTTCAATCATACATAGCTGTAGATGAAGTACAATAACTCCTTGGGAGACCACATTATTCAATATTCATCTGTCTAGGGCCATATCTCATATGGGCACAGTCTTAAATCAGACACAGTTTGAGGGCTGGAGAGAAACAAGGAGAAAAGCACCAAGTTCCACTGCAGTTTCCAATGAGCAGCTACTAGTTCTCTTTCACAAATACCAAGCACAAGGATCATTTGGTTTAGACCCTTCAAAGATGTGTCTTTGTCCCTAAAGTCAGGGACATTCTTAATAGCTGACAGATTCAAAAAAGACCTCTTCCTAAACCATCCAAAAGACATCAAATGTCTTTTGATATAAAATGTATAAAAAAAAAACGTATGTTAATCTATACAATGCATCCATAAGTGTGAGGCAGTCCATACAGAACGGATATCTGTTTACCTTAAGAGCAAATGTGGCAGCTGTCAGGCTGAGACAACCAACGCAAACTGCAGAGGCCATGGGCTGTATGGGAGCCCAGCAGCTCCTCTTGGTCTGTCTCTTAACCACAAGCCACAGGGTGGGAGGCCTCCTCTCCCCGCTATGGCTTGGAGCTAGCGGACTTGGTTGTTCTCCAGTTTGGAGAAGGGAATACCTCAGGCATCTTGCACTCTTAAATACAGCAATAGCACTGGCATCAGCTCCTTTTTAATAATCTACCATGGACAGAAACAATCCAAGCTACTCACAGGGATGTATATAGGCAGGGGGATGAGAAGCGAGATGTCTGCTGCAACCAATGTGGGTACCACACCAATTTCTTTTGTAAGCAACGCAAATAGCCATGCAAAGGTTTAAAAAGAATGAAATATCGGTCTGGATAACATAACAGAGTTTAGAATTTGTTTATTTGCCTGAGAGAGTGAAACCTGCACTGTGCCAGTCAGGGCCTGGAAAAGAGGCCTTGGTTCTTAGCAGTCCCTTTGTCTCTTAATTTGGATGTACATTTGCATTCCACGGTCAAAGTCCAGGCAATGGCTGAAGAGCAAAATTGCACTGAAAACATTTTTCTTTCCCTAAAGCAGGCTCAGGGAGGAACATTTATTTAATAAAATGGAAAATCAATATAATTTTAATTTTAAGAAGTCAGAGCCAATGCCAAGCTGTCCTTTAAGGAAGCTTGATAAGAATTCATGACCCATTTTTTTTCTTTTGGTAAGAAAAATAAAATTAAAACCAGGATTGATTTAATTATTCTCCTCCAAGTTGGTTTAGAGTTTTGAAGTTTAGTTCTTCAGTGTTATTTCAGCATCATCTTTTTACTTCTGAAAATCCTCTTTGTTCAATTCATGTTTACCATGTCAAAATTACTTGGATTTGAATTAATTAATATACATGAAAAGAAAAAAGAAGTCTGGCAGGGCAATTATTGCAGTTATGTATACTGTATGCTTTAAGTTTTTCAGTGACTTAGACATTCCAGCAAATCAATTTGATAGACATTGGCAGAAGCAATAGAATAGATAGGAAAACAATATTTAAGGTGAGATGACACTGGAAAATACTTAATTCTGTTGCTCAAAGATGATGTGCTCAGACTGCAGAAATGCAGAAGGCAGTACAGAAAAGTTTTACTTCCTTAAGACTTGCCTGTTCATTCAATTATTCCTCACATTTCCATAATGGGTCTCTGATAACCATGTTTCCCACACAGCTCATTATTCTCATAACCGTTTGAAGTTACGTGATAGTTAGCCATGGATTCGCTTATGCCCCTTTAATCCCAACACAGAAAGAATCAATTTTGCCCAAGCTATGTGGACAGTATTCACAGGATGAGCCATTTTCTTGGCACAACCTCAGCGCCTATTTGGGGAAGGCCTATTGCAGGCATCAGAGCTGAAGCTGGAACATATATGGCTCTTCCTTCCATGGATATTTGAGGATTAAATCTTTGTTACAGTTGCTAGTGATATAAATAGTGAATATGTTTACATAACTGGGTGTATAAAATCAGACACTGCAATTTCAAGTGCCTTATGGGGCATATAAAGAGAGGAGGCCAAAGAATTTTGGCCTACTGAGTGGAAATGCTCTTAAATCTCTGGGACTGTGGCCTGGACAGAGTGACAGCTCTCATGGGTGAGGGAGAGCCAGTGTATTTACTAGTGCAGGACTGAGTCACAAATGACCTCCCAAGCTGCTTTTGAGACATTCCCCTTTTTATGACCTAAAGGAGAGCCATAGCTGACCCTCTTGTTTAGTGCAAGAGCCTCTTTACAAGCATGTCAGAATCAACTAATCTGATTTTTAATTGTTGCTGGTGCTGAACCACAAAATGGATTTTATTACACAATGGAAATTATCACATTCCAATAGAAATTCCAATAGAAAGAAACGCTCATTGTTAGCATAACATCAGACTGAGGTAATCAAAAATACCTTTAAAAAGTATACCTAAACACATAGATTTCCGAATCAGGAGGAGACTCTAATAGTCATATTTGGCTGTGATAAAGACTGAAATTCATGAAATTAGTTGAATGATGTTGAATGAATGATTAGTTAGCAAAATTGCATGTTATCACTCCCAAAATCCAGTATTTTAAAAGCAATAAATAGGTGGACCAATGCATATTCACTGAAAATTAGACTTCTATGTAGAAAGTATGGATCTAAAATACATCTGTAGCTAATATGTGTGTTTGTGTATATAATTCACAATGTAATCTCACTAACACAGCTGAGGATATAGCCAGCTATGTTAATTGTTTATATTCCTCTGTAGCTGGCTTGTCTGTTTTATTAGACTGGAATTGTAATGTCTGCCTTAGCAGAGTTTTGAAGGATAGAGAATCAGCCTTGCCAACCTTAGAAGGGATCATTCTCCTTTCAAGTAATGCCAAGGTCAGCCTGCCATTGCTGCAGAGTACAGTGACCTCTAGAAATCCTTCCGCTCTTCCTAATGTTTGGAGCAGACTGCTCCAAAGCACATTGACCAAAGGAACTGATGAAACCATAATATATACAATGACAAGCATGACTGTTTTTGGGCACAGCGTATTTTGCATATTTTGAGGTTCAGTTGTGTAAAGTTTTTTTAAAGATGTGACATGAGTGACATGAATAATTTTCTCTCTCATTTGCAGATGAAGGAAGACAAAAGGACTATGGTTTAATGTTTTAACTGCTTTTTTCCCTCTTAAGCAGCAAATTAAGAATTGTCTAGCTTCCAATAAACTCTTCTTCAGGAAGAAAGTTGGATTCATTTTCTATACATAATGTGTGTGAGAGAACCAAACAGTCCATAAGGCATTCATATTTACTTGAGGCTGAAGAAGGGCTACTTAGAGACCTAAAAAAGTCTACATCATTGGCTGATATTCCCTAAAAACTGACAGTTTGCTGATAACTTTCTCAATAATTTTACTGAGGTCATGGTGGTGTTTTAGAGGAAGAGCTGTATAGAAGCTGGATGCCAAAAGTTGTGTTGGCTTAAGCAAAAATATCATGACTGAGAAAGGACAAAGTCAGAAAATTCTTGTATTTCTTTTATTCTTATCCCATTATTAGTATACTCAGATTTTTTAAAAAATATTATCCTTTAGTGTCCATACTGCTCTCTTGTCTGCTAGGAGTGGCAGGAACAAGCCCTCACCTTATCTATCATGCAAATATTTATCTTTACTCCTCACCAAGATGTGCAGCAGCCTTCTCCTCAAGTGCTCAATTCTTTCAATTAATGATTGCAAGATCAGTTATAGTAGTACTTTCAAAAGCTGTGCTCTGTCAGCAGGCTCCCTGAAGGAAATATTCATTTTTACTGTTATTTTTGTATATTAAGAGAATTTCCTTTATGTTTAGGATTTTCAGAAATATAGATATGGGCCAGACTTGAGAATGCAGATGGGCCTGGATGCAGAATGAATACGCACATACGTGTGCTGCCTGCACTGTGTATCAAGGCCCTAGTATGTCTACCAGGCTTAGATGTCAATTGACTTTGAAATTTGTGAAAGTGGCAGATTTTTGCAGCCCTTAATGTGATATAATGGCATGAATTTTAAGGCTGTCAGCCCTTTTCAGTGCAATTTAATACGGGCTGGTTAAAAAGAGCAATAGGAAATCTATGCGAGCAGTTTCCAGCTGTCAGCTCCAATTTGCCATGACAGTCCATGATAGAGGCAGCCTGCGCTGCTGCTTAGCAGGTCTGTGTGTCCCTGAAAAGGGTTGATTTGAATGCACACACTTTCCGCTCACTCCCCTAGAAAGCTGCCAGTAAAGCTATTCAGTGCTCCAGCTAAAGTGGAGAGCAAAGAGCTTGCAGCCCCTGCAAGGATGCAAGAGAGCAGCGCTGGGCTGCAGCCAGCAAAGCATTCCCACCTCTGGGGTGACAATTCCTTCCGTGGAGATGGGAGCTGGCAGCCTCTTCCCTATGCACAGAACTGCATCAGTGCTGTAGTTGCAGTACTCTGCTCTAGCAGGACCATTTTCACCTTGTTTCTTTCTTTCCATCTAAGAGAGTTCCTAAAATATGTGAATCATTCTACAGACATGTCTTAACATCTGTAGAAATTTCTGTGGTTCTACACTGTAATATAGAGGTTAGGCAGTATTTCTGAGCAACAACCTCAAGTTCTCCTTCCTTAACTGTATACTAGGGAATTAATTCCCTAGAGTACTATGATAATTATTTTCACATAAACAGAGAGCACAGTGCACATCATTCATTTTTCTCGCTGAAGGAGCACTGTAATACCATATTGCTCTTTCTGCATTAGTTACTGCCTGCCGTTGGTAACTTCAAAATCAGGCTTTTGGCACACCATATAAATAACAATACATTATGCAACTGAATGCCCATGCAGTAATTCAATCAGGGGAGTTCTACTGCTGGTCATAAACTACTTAAGCTGTTCAACTCTCAACTTAAGACATCAATGAAAGTCCTTGATTGAATTACAGCTTTAGATTTACCTGCACATCTTGCATTATTCAATGTTATGTATATATGTGGTGAAACATGATACGATGACTAAACATTGTATTGATACCAAAATAAACTGCATTGCTCTGGGTGAAACCTTGCAATACTGACGTCAAGGGAAGTTTTACTTTGAACTTTCACGAGGCAAAACTTGCAAATCTTAAGCCTTTAATAACAGTGTTGCAGTTACAGCTCTTTAACAATATCTAATATCTTTTACTAGGCCAACAATATAGAAAGAAAATGTGGATAAACTTGTGGCACACAAAACCTCCTGTATATCAGACAGACACTCAGTGAGCAATATATTAAGTAAATGCAGGCAGGAACAGCTCTGTGTGCAGCCTAAATGCAACAGTTTGGGAGAGAAAATTCTTAAGTTATCACAAGCAGAGCACATGAAGTGACAAAGGAGGAGGAGAACTGCTGTTATCCTGTGAGGTTTGCATCTTAAAATCTGTGAGTGTCAGTATCTTAAAGCATTAGTTTTAGTTTCGTGGTCTGTCTTTTGCAGGTATTGTGTAGGTTTCATCTGAGGATGAGGACTGAGAAGCTGAAGTATACAAAAAATGTCTTCTTGGCAGATATTTCTGTCCATTATTGACCATCTACGCAAGGTCTGCAGGGGCAGTTGTCTTTGGGTTTCACCCACGTCTTCTCTATGAGAATAAACAGTATATTTAGTGAAATATGTTACATTCTGGTATTTGTACAAGATCCACATATTTGGGGATTTTATTTAGATATTTATTTAGGTGTTTATTTTAATAATTTTCTGTGGAAAAAATGGCAGTTGTAAACTTCGATGACCTATGTGTATTTAATGCATCACTCTCTCCTGAAGCAATGCAGAAGAATACTATTGTCCCGAGGCCTTTTCACCAATACAGGAAATGGAAATGGCCCTGACAAATATCCAGTGCATAAACAGCCTCCTTGATATAGATTTCCGCTAGCAGTCCCATACACATCCCACTCCCAATTCCCAGAGTAGAGAGCATGTTAGGACAAGTTGTAGTCTGGCCAGGGAAAAAAGAAATGAACCATTTTTTTCCATCCCAAAAGAGCAGCGCTCATGCAGAAAGCTCCTGAGTCTCAGACAAATAGCATAGACATCTCAAAATGTGAATTTGAATGGAAAACTTATATGGCCCCTAGGAGTTTAGCTTCCGATCCCTCAGATGGATCTGGTAGTCATGCCAATGTTTATTGCCAAACACAGATTAATAAAACCAGCTGCTCCTGGTGCACGTGTAAAATAGCCTGTCATTCAGGGCAGGAAAACACTTAGTGGCTGTTCCTGATGTGAACAGCTCTAGGCCATGACCAGATATTTTCCATTTCGCCATCAGAGAGCATCATTCTCCTGCAACTGTCCTCAATTCCTCTGGTAGAACAAAAAAGGGGATGTTGCAACCAAGTGCCTGTAGTCTCAAGGCATCCCCCATCAGGCAGCACAGCTGGGTAATAACCATGGCCACAGATATACTTGAGCAGGATCACCTCCCGCCACAGCAGGGTGCACCACGCTCAGAGGCTCCAAGATACTTTTTATGGGCTCAGAGGAGAGATTTTGTCAAATGGACAGTTTGGGGAAGTTGAGGTAGAACTAATCTTTGTTACCACTCGAGGTGAAAGCAGAAGCATCTCTATGTATTGATGTTCCCCACCAACAGTACCAGTGGCCAAAGGGACATTCGGTCCCTGTCACCTAAGGCTGCACACAAACACCAGCAAAATACCCTTGTGAATGTGCAGAACTTCTCACCTCTTTTTCAAGTTCTGCAGTGCAGAGCAGGTTGGACCATTTCTCACACTACTATCAGTAGACCTAAAGACAGAGCACAGAACTTCTAAGAGTCTAACAGACAATATCTTCAACACACCTCAATAATTCTCTTTTAGAGGAAATTCAGAGAAAATGACTTTTAGGGGTCTAAACAGACAGTATCATCAAATATGTGTCAATATTTCTCTTTTTAGAGGAAATTCAACAGCAAAGTAGTAGTGCTCTGGCATTTTTTTAAGTCCACAATCTTCAGAAAAACCACATAACAGAAAATGGAATATTGTGAGCAGCCCACGTAATTGCTCGTGATAGATAACTATATTAAAAATTAAACATAAATTATTGGAGACATTACAGTGTTGGCACAAGATGAAAAAGGTGCTTCATATTTCTGAAAGGTTTAGCTAACTGCATGAAAGTTTGGCTCGGTAGAAAAGAGACTAGCCTGAATAAATGGAAAGCATTTATTGTTTGAAATATGGATTTTAATATAGCACAGCACAACCCCAAAACATTAGTCCTTTTCAATACAGTTAAAGTAAGATGGATCTTGCAAATTAATGTAGCCAGCAAGATGCTCTCTGGCAGTCAGAAGCAGGAGAATTAGATGAGGTGTCTCCTTGGAGCCCCTCCATGTCTTTGGAGGAGGATTCTTCACCTCTTTTACAGGTCTCCCCAAAGACCTGACCAGCTGTTTCATACTTGAGTACTCTGGCACACTTCTGGCCGTGTCTTGGGAATACCTATTCTGCTCCTGAAGACAAGAAAGTGTCAGGCAAAAGGGAAAAAGGTTTGTTCTGGGAGTAAAGCAGCACTGACTTTCAGTAGTCATCCAGATCTATATATTCTCACAGCGGGCGAGGGAGTTGGAGAGAATAGTTGTTTTTCCTTTGTTTTGTACAGTTCCATCACTGATCTAGGAAAGCACTGAGTCTCACATAGTATCTCAAAAGTCAACAGAATTTTACGAAGGTCTCATTATTTCTCTATTTATTACTATTTTTTTAACAGTGCAGACATTCGAATGTTCAGTTTTAGTGAATATTTGATTTTTCATGATCTTTTGTAGTAGTTTTTTTTTTAATGTTCATCGCAGTTTGATTTCCTAGGATCTTGCTTTCAGCTCTGACATTGCTGAGGAACTTGTAATTTAAAGAGCAGTTGAAAGCTGCAAATTGCTGGACACACATCAGAATGATTTTGTCCTCTGGCAATAATATGACTCTAAGAATATTGCTGATCAACTTTGAAACAGTCCTGCCAAATTGTTCATTAAAATTGGTAAGGGTGAGCAGATTAACTTCTGTACTAAAAACTAGTCAATAAGAATTACTGAGAAGAGTTCATCTATCAGCTGAATTTGCTATCAAAAGAAAAAGGTGGGGGAAAGAGAGAGAAAAGGAGAAAGAGAGAAAGATGTGATCTTATTTTCACAAACCATTTATTTAAATATTATTTATCAGGTCCCATGGTTTCCAAGGCCTTGACTGACCAATCTGAAAAAAAACCCAAAGGAATAAAAGGCAGAAAAAATGACACTTAATATTAAGTACTTCATATTCTTTCGATATAAAAATCCATATGCAATATGGAGGAGAAAGGGAGAATATAGTCATGCCCAAAACTTTCACAATTTTGTCAGCTTTATCAGGTAAGGGCTATATTTTTGTGTTGGACTTGTACAGCTCCTAGCCCAGATGGGTCATTTCCAAGGACTGATAGGGACTATGACCTTGATAACCATTTCAAGGTAAAAAAAAAATAAAAATAAAAAGTTTCCCAGTAGCCCAACTGCCTGTAGTTTTTGTCTACAAATTATTTTTTGATATTTTTTTCAGATATATTAAAAAAAAAAGGGTAAGCTCTTAAAAGCAGACCGTTTCACAGACTGTTCAAACACAGACTATTCAAACATAGAGGTTAGAATTACGGAGCTAAATTTTACCCCATGGACATCCTTTTCCTCCCATTCCTGCCCCCAGCAGTCAGGCTCCTCAAGAGCACAACACCTTGCCACGCTCTGCAGGCTCCGCTGCCTGCAATTGCAGTTTCATCTCCGTCTTGTTATCGTTGGCCCACTTCATTATCAGCACCGCCATGACCTGCTCAAACAGCACGTCAGGTGTCTTGCAAGGTGGCTTCCTCGCATGCAGGTCAGCCAAGGAGCTGGATGTGCCATTTATTCAAACATATAAACATTGGTCTAGCACGCTGGGACAGTGAGCTCACTTATACCAGACATGTCATCTGCTCCTAACTGTGTCCCATTACTCATACAAGAATGACTAAGATGTTTTCAGAGGGAAAATAAGAAATAAAGAAGTGAGACTGTATATCTCATCTTTCAGAAAAGACCCTTTGAAAGCGGAAAGCCTGGGTAGCAATGTCAAGGAGCTTTATTCTGAAACATACTAAATCTGGAGAGGAAGCAAGGGTGATGATGATGGATCCCTAGAAAATTTGTGATGATGACGCCACCAAAAAATAATTTAAAAAAATGTTCCTATGGCAGACAGTGCAAACCTGAGATAGCAGAAACTCCTTCAGAAATCCCAGTTGGGTTTTACTCACTTGAGAGATATTAAAGAGAAGCCACCGCACACCCAGCAGCAGGCTCTATGACACAAGGCTGCTGAGTTTGCCAAGATGACCTCTGGGTTAAGGATTTCCACGTGGCAGGGTGGGAGCACAGCCAAAACCACCCAAAAGCCAAAGGGTTTCCCACCAGATGGCTTCAAAAAGAGGCTTTCTCCAATCTGAGCTTATGAACAAATTCAAAGGCACTACACTTCTCTGAAAGCTCAAGATACTCTTTTGGACACTCTGCCCTTCTTCCCACACCAAGGATATGGATCCTCTTTGTGCCACTGGGGATAAACAAAGTAAGAGAGTTTATTCTAATTTCCAACATACCTCAGCCTGGGGGATATAGCAACTGTTATTATTTGCTAATGATGACTATTCCTTGGACCAATTTGCACACATTTTTCCATCCACCATATTTTTAGAAAGTCTGAGACTGAAGCAGGGCTAATATCTGCAGCTCTGCTTTTAGGAGACACTAGCTATGGGTCCAAGTAAGGGACTTCCCTTCTGCCTCAGTGCTAGTGCTGACACAAAGGCATGAGGAAATAGGGAAAACTGTCCCTCTTCTCCAGTTTAGGCTGATTCAACTCTTGGTACAGATCAAGACAAGCCTAAAGGCACTCCAATTTTCACTCTCTGCACTGGTCATCTCTCTGAGCCTTGAGAGTACGGGCAGGGAAGGAGGGTGACCTATCCATGCCTGTTCATGTCCTTCCTCCTACAAAACACCCTTGGGTTACATTCAGTTTATTGCAAAGTGTCCCCAGCACTAGTGGAAGGGCAGAAAAGGAGAATACATCTCACATCCTCCTTGTCTATAGAGGAGCCTTTAGGGACCCCTTGGTAAGCGTTTTACACCCCAAAAGATGTTAAACCTTTCCCATAGCTTTCGGTGGAAATATCAGTAGCCATCACAGGACAAGCTTAATATAACTTCTTTACCATCATTCCCTGCAAGGAACATTTAGAGCTGGGACTTGCGATTTTCCTCCTTCCCCATCTTCACAACAGGGCTGTGTGCAGGCAGAAAATAAACCGAGGTCTCCACACCTAATCATCCAGTGCATTTCCTCTCCGACTCAGGGCCCAAACACAACGAAAAGGAGAGCAAAGCAAAGAGTGAGGTGATCCATGAAAACTGGTGTTTAAAAATTTATGGAGCAGGGGATCCAAGTGCAGTAATGAGGCCTCATGCACAGGCAGTGGAGTACTTAGCACTAAAATCCATTCTACATGCTATCTGGTTACCATCTTATCAACATGACACCCATTAGCGTGTCTGATAATAGTAACTAATCAGCTGTTCTGCCTCCCTTTATTTTCCTTCAGAAAACAGCCTTCTCCGGCGTGCAGGCCCTCCCCACAACAATATCGCACTAAATAATGCATGGAGTTCAAGTCCTTTCTTTCGGCTCTGATGTCACTTCCTGCCAAAGCAATATTATATTTAAGGGACGTCTTGACTCTAAGGATGCTGCTCCCATTACAGACCTCCAAAGCAGACCACGCTCATTAGCGGCCTCTTTCCTTTTCCCACCTCCCATTGTACTGGAGCAGCTGAAGTTCGGGCAGCATCCAGGTTAGTGCTGGTAATGAAGGAACCACGAAAGGCAAAGGATACCCATTTGTTCTGCCTAGTGGCCAGAGAATCCCTACACTGGAGAATAAGAGATCGGAGCACAAATAAACCCTGCAGAATGCGGAGCTCCCATTCAAAACCCCATGTCGGACCCAGGGCTAGAGACTGCCATCTGGCTGAGAAGCAGTATCACATTTTTACGCTCCAAGTGTGAGAATCCAAGCTGCTCTTTCAACTTATGTCAGCGATGGCTTCCAGCTATAAAAAGAGCACAACTGTTTGGTTTATTTTGTGGTTGAAGCTTTGAACTGCTACACTGGGACGTGGGATTCCAGACTCCCTACCCAGAAACTGCCACAGACGTCCCATGTGATTAAGACCAGTCATTTTTTCTCTGTTTCAGTTCCCCATCCATAAAATGGAAGTGTTTAGAGCTGTACAAATAATTGACTTTTTAACTCAGAACCAAAATGAAAAGCCAAATAGGAAACAAGACCCCCATGCTTAAGGTCAATCAAAAAAAAAATTTAAAGGTCACTTTCCTAATGAAAAAAACATCATAAAGATCAAATGCATTGTGTTTTAGGAGGTTTTCTTTGCCTTTGGTATTCTGCCTTTTTAAAATTAACCCTGGATGAATTTCAAAGTGAAAAATTTCAGAATGAAAATATTTCACCTTTAAAATTGAGTGGTGAGGAGTTTTCATCTGAAACCACAGTAATCACACGACATGGATGTGCACCCAGCTTCAGGGGAATTAATTCAGCATTTTTTGGCATACAACTTTTGACCTCTCAAAAATCGTGTAGCTCTATGCTCCTTCTCTATCACTTATCTATTTAGAACAGACATTCTTCATGAAAAAAATCTTCCACCTTCCAAGCTCTCCTCAAGTTATTGCTATAGCTATCTATCTATTTAAGTATCAGGTGGAATTTCAAGTACTACTTCACTATCAGAGGTTGGAGGTTGTTCTAGAATGCAAACCATACTCGAGCTGCTGTGGGCAGTGATACATTCTGTTAAGTAGGATTTAAATACAGCCCAGCACAGATCATCAATTCGACAAAGTGGTGACACATGGAAATGGTCTTAGAAAAGGCAGTTTCTATGGCAAGTGTTCAGGAGTTTGCTTCTGCAAGGTGCACAATATTCCCTGGAAGCTGGATTAGAGGGTAGTAGGAATATCTGGTCTCTTTAGGACAAACAAAATCTGAAAGAGCAGTGACTTAAAGGGTGAAACTAGTGCTTGCTGACTAGGCAATGACCTCCACACTTAGCTTCAAAAATTGCGCAGAGGAAATGAGATAATACGCACAAATATATGCACTTCTAGTTTAAGCCTGAGGATGTGGTTTCATCACCTTCTTCTCTTCCAAATGGAGAAGGGTGCATTTTGTATCATCCGAAGTATTACCACAGACAGATTGCCAGAAATGATGTTGGAGTGTTCAGAACACTGATTGAGTCACTCTGGGACATCCTCTCCCTTGAAATCTGAGGAAGCACAGCATCTCCAGTTTCTGATGTGCTTCTGCTCCAGTTTCACCATCCCTAAAGGGAAGGTGGAAGCAGGAGGCTGCAAGGATTAATTTACTTACACAGTAAAAGTAGGGCACAAATATCAGGTGCTACCACAGCACATAGTGTGATTGTATCACTTTTTCCTGGATGGTGCTTCCAGAAATAACGCTGCAGAGGGAGGCTCTTAGGCACACTGCTCTGATGCTGCGGTGCAGCAAGTGGTTTGACAGTGATGCAAACACTCCCTATGAATGACCTGGACTCACACAGGAGTATATGGCAGGGATGGCATTCATTGAAGCTGGTGTCCATACTCCCTTTATACTCATTGAAACTGTACACTTTTCAGGCATAGTTCATATTACCTTACCATTCATCTGTCTTGGGCATCTGCAGAAGAGGAATCCATCATATCCTTTCATCTTTTACACTTATGAACCACATGTATTCAGAGGAAGAAAATGGTGCATTTGAATGATTAAAATACGCAGTTTGGAAATTTAAATCATGGTGAAAGATGAAGGAGGAAGACTAACTTAAAATCATCCTTCCAGTGAGATTTCTACAGAATCACAGAATGGTTGAGGTTGGAGGGGACCTCTAGCAATCATCTACTAACCCCCCTGCTCCAGCAGGGACACCCAGAGCACGTAGCACAGGGCGGCATCCAGGCGGGTTTGGAAGATCTCCAGAGAAGGAGACTCCACAGCCTCTCTGGGCAGCCTGTTCC
>JAWLRI010000285.1:3060034-3141285 GCA_034781795.1 Crypturellus tataupa
ACCACCAACATAAAAAAAAAAAAAAAAAAAAAAAAAAAAAAAAAAAAAAACTTTTTTTACATATAGAAGAATAAAAATGAAATATGTATATATTGTCTACTACCTATAGGAGGAGAAATTGCTTGAGAAATGGATGATGCCAAATAGTTATCTGTGTTTGATGCATCAGCAGGGTTCTGGCAGAGGCCCTTAAAAAATCCAGCGTGTGTTTGTGTGCATTCAACACCCCCTTTGGGAGACACTCTTTCCTCAGACTGTCGTGTGGGCTGTGTTCAGCACCCAACACATACCGCAAGTGCAATATCTGCTTCTTATCTATCGGCCAGAGGTTACTGAGGCGTATGTGTAGGTAGCTCTTTGGAAAGGAAAATTAGCAGAGAGCAGGATGAAAGACCCTGAGCACCTCTGGAATGAGCCAGGGCCATGAGGGGAAAGCTGAGCACACAAAAAATGTGAATCCTCTGTGACAGAAATAGTATAACTCGGGGGAAAAAAATAATACAGCAAAGTTTACAGACAGATAAAAGTCAAGAACAACACCAATATGCAATAAGTGCAAAGCTAAGATGTCGCAGATGTCTCCAAAGAGAGTATCTGCAAAGTGAAGTTATGGGAATATAATCAAAGTTAGATAGATTCGTATAAAACATGGATGCTAACAAAAAACAAATGGCAGGGTGCTCAAATAACTTTGATTTTAATATAGGGGGGTTAAAAAGAGTAATGTCTTTAATCCTGGGAGGTCAGCGTTAGCTGATGTTGTTGATTGACTCAGTTCCTGTTGCTCAGAGGGACTCTGCAAACATCCTTTCCTCTTCCCCTCCTAAAGAGGGCAGGGGTTTTAAAACGCTCCAGATATGGTTTGCGTTTTCTCACATTCAGAAATAGAAACATAAGAAGATACCTTTACTATCCTGCCCAGACTATCTTCAGGTGCTCCAGACCAGGAATGTGCGAGGCTGGTCTGAAGTTTGGGAAGAAAAGCGCCCATATCACTTCAGACAACAGAATAAACAGAAGATTTCTCAGCTGTCACAGACCTGACAGAGATTTTCTGAGTGTGTCATAGACCCTCCTTTGGGAAAGCTCTTCTAGACTTATATAAAATGGGTGGGTAGGCGATATTGCCTTAAACCCAACCACTTTTTGACAAGCTGATCCTATACTTAACAGAAGCTTGGTAAGTGAAAGCACCATTACCTCGAGTGGTAATGGCAGCTGAAATTGATCTATTGTGAGCCCTACAAATTTGAACGGTTACGCTAAACGCTATTAAAATGTATGGAACCTTTTTGTCTTCAATTATTAAATGGAGTAATTTATGAAACCTAATCTCAATAACCTCACTGTCCTACTGGCCATCCCCGATGAAGGGAAGAGTGAATGTACAGAACAGTGGTATTGATCTCTCCTTAAAGGGGGCAAAGGGAGAATCAGGCCTGTTAACCCTTCCCTGCAGGAGAAAGTGACTCCTCCGTGGTTTCTCTTCCCCCCCGGAGGTCGTGTCCTTCTTTCATTTCTGGGGTCCAGTTTCAGTCTGACAAGTGGTAATTGATTCCGCTGCTGGTTAGGCTGGGCTAAGTGGGAGATGAAGTTTCAGTGAAAACAAATAGCACTTCACAGGTCTGACCTTTCCTCTTTAAGCTTTTGTTGTGGTTTACTTGGGATGTGCCGCTTAAAGACTCTAAACCAGTGGTGTCTATCTCATGAAGTTGCAAATGTTTCCCCCCAAGCTTTTGGCCCAGAGTTAAAGCTGGCTTTTGCTTTCTGGTCTGCTGGCAACCCAGCCTAGAAAGTGTTTTGTTGGTCTTCTTTCCCATGACTTTGCGTAAGATGGAGTGTGCAGTCCAGCAGTAGCCGTGACGTTCTGCCAGTGGGCTGAGGTTCACAGCCTAGGGTTTCAGCGTCCATCTGTGAGACAAAACGTAAAATCAACCTTTGCTTCCGAAATCGAGTCATCTGAGGAGGTGGCAAATCTCTACCACTTCTTTTCTCACTCAATCTTGGTCATTCTACCCACGCATCAGGACGATCACTTCAGTTTGCACACAAACCTACTCATGTCATCTTGCAGCTATCTAACTCACTCTGTCATTTAGGTCAATTCTGAAACTGGTCCTGTTCCTCAGCATGCTTTTTTCCAGGCATAAGGACCTTGTCCGAGATCCCCGCTGGAGAGTGGCACTGGGCTGTCAGGGATGCATTTCAACTATGCCCAGTTAATGAAAAACATTCTAATTCAAAAAACAAAAAGTGTCTTGACCTGCTTGTGAATCTTTAGTCTGTTTGCAGCGGAAAGGAAAATAGCCTCAGGGGCTTGGCTCAAATGCTTCCAGTCAGGGATAGCATTTCTCAAAAGCAAACCTCGTTATTTACAGACGTGTTGTTATTGCCAAAGAGAGCCTTTATTTTAAGGTGTTCTCAGAAGAGTGCACATGGCTCATGTCTTAGCAGAAGCGACCGTAATGTTGCAACCCCTCTGTTTTGCCAACAGTAACAACACATTTGGAAGGGGAAAGGTTTACTTAGTCCTTTTTTTTTTCTTCTCTCTCTCTCAAGCGCCCTTAATTTCCAAGAGATCCCTGACGTTCCCCTTCTGCCTCCTCCAATTTTCTCTTCTGTCCCGGGACACGCAACGTTCCCAGTAGCTCTGGCTCCTCCTTTGGCGCTGAGTGACACGAGGAGCGAGAGCCAGTCCAAATAAACCTGGGGCCATCGGCACGCCGGGCCTCCCAGCCGCTGGGCCAGAGGCGCGTCCTCGGCCCTCGCGCCGCGGCCGCCAGCCCGTGCGTTGGCCGGGGCTGACGACACGCGTCAGGCAAAAGCGCCTTCTGGGAACCGGGCTGCGAGCTGGCCGGCCACTGCTTCCTTTCCCAGCAGCAGCGGCAGGGAGGATCTGCAAAACGCCTGGTGTGGGGGTCAGCGCTGCCACACCACTGCCAGCAAAAATATCCAGCGTGTTTCTCAATATTTTTCATTTAAGGTAAATGAAATATAAGACACAAGTCAAAGAGCCATGGCCCCTCTTTGGAAAACCAGTTATCAGGAAAAAAAAAACGGGGAAAAATCTCCAGCACGTCTTGAAGGAAGAGTTTGATATCAGCTGCTCGTGTAGTAATTCAACGTGGAGCAAAACCAAACTCATTACACCGTGGTATCACCCCTTCCCTTGTGGTATGGAAAAGCCATGTGACTCATTCCACAACACTGCGGCTGGGGTATATTCCAGCCTCCCACCAGCCTCAGCATCCTGCCTGAAAAAAGGCCCCCTTTGCGGCTGTGCTGCCCTATAGGGATCGCAACAGTCCTCAGGCACCAGCTCCCGGGTTGCCGCTCTCGCAAGAGCAAGGGCACAGTGCAGGGTGGATTTGCTGGGCTTTCCGGCCCTTGATCTGCCCTGAGTATTTGCATCACAATATGGATCGAATTGATTATAAGGAGCTATTAAAAAGAAAAAAAAAAAAGAAGAAAGATGGTAAACTCTTTACATGCTGAAATAACCCATAAGCAGTAAAAGTAAAAGAATGTAAGTCTCTGTCTTTCAATCTGGACAGAACTTTTCCATAAATGCTGGAACCTTTCTAAATTGTGGAATGGGGACAATAATTTATTTTTAAAAGGTCTGTATTTAAAATAAGATGAGGAAAATGTACCAGCACATGCACATACAGTAAAATGCACAAAATGAGGGAAAATGACAAGGACCCTAAATCACAAGATGCTCCAAATGATGCATCCAGATGTGCCAGGAATCTTTAAGCTAATAAAATCTGTGATATTGCATGCACCATTCCAATGATTTTATATTTGAAGGAAAGGGAAACAAAGGACATTCTGAAAAGGATAGTCATAATTGCTCAGGTCAAATCTTGATCTATTTTAACACAGGCAAGGCTAAAGCTAATCCAGGAAATATTTAAATGTTTGCCATAGTAGCACTGCATACCATGAGATATATATTTTTAAATGACCAGCACCAAATTTTCCATCCAAGAGGAATTTAATTGGATAGCTAAAAAAAAAATAAACAAATGTAATAGAAAACATTTTAGAAAAGGAAATTCATGTTACAAAAACCCTTGAGTAATCATAAAGTGATGCAGCTTTGAAAGGAAATACTTTGATTGCATTTTTACCCCTGTGAGAAGTCAGATGTTTAGAAATACCCAGGATTTTTTAAAAATATTTCCTGCTGTGCACGTAGAAAGAGATTGTAAATTGAAGAACCAGAGTCTGATACTATTTTTTTTTCACTGAGTTGAACCACCTCTCTTTGATACAAATAGTTCTTATACTTCTGATAACAGTATTTCTGATTTTCATGTATTAAGAATCTACAAGAAAACTCACTGAACTGGGCTGGTAATAGCAAAACATTTCTTTGTTTGTTTGTTTTCCTGCTATAACTGCATTGAAAATAGGGCAACTATGTGGGTGTTTAGCTGCTCCAATACAGCGCCCCCCATATTCACTAAGAATTCTAAAATAGGGTGGTTATATGTGAGACATATATGTGAGACAGCAAGAGAGCACAGAGGTTGAGAAAGCACAGAGAAATAAAGGTATTGGTGAGTTTTTTGTTTTAAATGAATATTTCTCAGGTACTGTCTTTCACATGTAGGTGAGAGAGCTCCAAGGCCACGTCTCGTGCAGTAAGCTGTGCTGTGAGCAAGGAGTGGTGGTTCCCAGCCTGCTGTAGCTGTGTGAGGCTGAGGAAATGTGGCAATATTGTCTAAGCATGAAATGTTCTATATCCTTGCGAAAACACTAACAAAGGATATCAGGCCATCTCATCCCAACCCACTTGTTGTATACGCTCTAGAAATTAGTTAATAAACTGTGCTTGTTTTTTTTAAGAACAACCTATCTGTATGCAAAGAAATGGGAGCAACAGCATTGGCCAAGGAGGCTGGCCAGAGCCACCTTCCCCAGAAGAGATGTAGGGATATGAACTGACAGGTGATGCTCTATAGTAATCTACCCCTACACATCCAGGTGAGAGTCACTGAACTGGTGGCCCTGTGCCCTGATGTGTGTGACTGACTTAGTTAAGCTGTGCATTTGCAGAAATTAAGCCCTTGAGTCAAATCCAGCCCAGCACCTCCTGGCCTCTGCTTCGGGGCTCCTCACTGGCTTGTAGGTATTTCCATTGCTATTCGCCAGTCTAGCAACATATCTTCTTTGCAGACCCACAGGAAAAAAAAAAAAAGAAAAAAGCCACAGGGTTGAGTATTCAGGCTATATTCCTACCTCATATTTCTCCCTGCCATCATATCTGCACTGATACTGGGAGCAGGCTCTAGCTGATACTGTGAAGGGAAAAAGTAATTTCTCATAGGCTTTTGTACCAATATTAAGATTCTGTTGCATTGCCAAAGTAAAGAAACAAAAGGCTAAACACTGAGTAACATTTCATGGTTTAGAGTGTTCCCACTAAAAAAAAATCGATGGCCCAGAACAATAATTAATATTCTTAAATTTAAAATGGAAAAAAAATGGTCATAATCTTCAAAACTTTGACACTGTCTAGGGCTTATGTCTTTTCCTTCCTTACGTTCTTCTTCTTCATTCAAGACTCCTTTCTTTTTTCAGCTTCACTTTTCTGATGTTGGAGCAAAGGACTGGCCTTGCTGAAAAAAAAAGGAAAACCTTTGAATTGCCTGCGGTAATTCTCTGGTTTCATTTCAAGCTGTAACAAAGTTCTTTGAAAAGAGGTGTGAAGGAAGTTACTGAGAATTAAAACTCTGACAATGCTAGGATCAGTAGGACCCCACATGCAAGATGTTCAGAGCTAGTAGTTTCTGCTTCTGCATGCAGGCTAAGTGTTCTTGAAAAGAAAGCAAGAGAAAAACTCATACATGGGAAAAACTCATGCTGTAGAAGTCAACTAGTAGTAGCCCTAAATGATCCTCAATATACTTTCTTCTAAAGCTGTAAATGGCTCTCTGGAGCAGCCCCTAAATATCCCCTATTTCTGAGCGTGTGTCAGCACACACAAATACTCAAGGCAAATGAACAGGAAGAGAGATGGAAAAAAAGTTCCACTTTGCAATATGATCTGCCTCCTTCTACATGTGGGTGGCCTAGGAAAATGCCTCTCTCTGACAGAAAGTTATGTAAAAAGGTATAACAAAAAGTGATATCTAAAACCATGTGAGTGGAGGAAAGCAACTCTCACTCGATACAGTATGAGCCAGATTAGAGAAAATACTCAGGTTTTACTTGGGTAATGAAAGATGTCAGGACTCCGGCGATGAGCAACATTAACATGTTATGTGAGGAACTGCTCCGGGAGAAGCTGTTTTGCAGGGGAAAAATACATTTTACTGTCTTCATGAGTAGTATTGGGTTAGAATAGTTCTAAAAATCCGAACCTTATTTCTACAATTGAATAGAAGCTGAATTATTTCTAAAATTTGGATCAACTCACTGGATAATGTGATCTATATAGCAAGGTTTTATCAACATGCAAAGCCATCTTTGCATCTGTATAGTAGAGTGCACTCTGCATGAGCTCAAAAGAGAGTAAACCCTAGTCACAGTACAATTAGAACTAAAAAGTCCCTGTATTTATAGTTGATTTTATGCAAGAAAAGAACACAGGGTGCTGCTTTGTGACCAACAGAAACAGAAAACAAAGTGAGCATCACCTGCATTTAAATTATTTTATTTTGGGAGTGGGAAAGTAAAAACATTGGATTCCAGTGTTTCTCATTCTGAAGAATTCCAAGCATTTTGCCATATTTTTCTTTAAAACAGAATCTCTCCAGAAAGAGATTATTCTAAGATAGCATATATTTTTTAAAAAGCTAAGATATTCCAAAGCCAAAATATTATTCAGTGACCTTAAATCAGTAGATACAGTCTACTTGTAAAGACACTTAAATCTGGTGATAGAGCAGTTCAGAAGCTGGCATTTCTCCTGCTTATAAATATTTTGTTGCTTTGGCTTTTCTTCTACTTCTGGATATTACATCAGTTCCCACAGGGAAGGGGCTGTCCTTTTTACATCCTTCTTAAGATGTTAATACAGTAGAGCAAGACATTGTAAATGATGCACATGTGTCTGATAAAAAAAAACTCTGCCAATAAACTTCTGACCATCTGTTGCCAAAGTCCAAGGATCCAAGTAATCCAAGTAATCCATACTCCAGAATGGGACCAGACATTTCTCGCTGTTCTCCACATGGTGAGAGTTGCAGTTTCAAGGTGTCATTGGTGCTCCCATGCTGTTGCAGCCGATTTAAGTCCATCAGAAGTGGAGATGCCAAGTGTTTGCCACTGAGTCAGTCTCGGTATAAACCAGCAAACCTCAGAATAAATCAAGGAGTCTGACACCAGAAGTCATTTGTGAAGCATGGGTTTCAGTCATGAAGACAATTTTTAGCTTTTCCATATCTGACATTAACCAAGAGAACAAAATGCTAGTGTTATTTTTTGCAATACTGCAAAATAATAGCCACCCACCTGGCAAAGGATGTGCTCTCCTTTGTTGTGCTACAAGAAGCACCATTACAAGTCTGGTCTGTGCTATTTAGCATTTGAGAAGTTCTTCCAAAAGTAGGCTCTGGGCTTAACGTATACCTTACATAGCCACATCTATCTACAGCTTACCGTACAGAGATCATTACAGTACAATAGATCACTACAATCAAACTTATCAAAAAGATATAGGTTATGTGGTGTAGGAATTCTTACTTAACTTTAATGTTGTAAATCAAAGCTTTGGGCATTTCATAAATCTGTTTTTCTACTGGCCCTGCTTTCATGCTCTCTACATTGGTGTAGGCCTGCACAACCAAATGGCCAAAAGGAGGCTCTGACTGGTGATGGTTTAACCCACACCAGCCATACTCTAGACAAACTGTACCACATCTTTTTTTAGAAACCACATGAAGTGAATGATTAAAATGATGTACACTTATGAAATTATTTCTCCATTAATCTCTTCCATATGTTTACTGCCTTTGAGGCAAATTATTTCTATCTGAATTATTATATTCTCCTTATTCCCACATTTAATCCCTTATTTTTTTTTTATCCCTTAACTAATGTAAGTAATTTCTCTCTGTCAGCTTAGTCATTCTTATTCCCAGTGTGATCATGTACACTTTTTAGTTTGTTGGACAGATAGTTAAGTCTTTTCATTGATAGCTTTTCCTTGTAGCAATGAATTCAATGATAAAATGGTAGATCAATACTCTAGCTAATGTCCTAACCCAAATGGCGTTGGAAACTTTAAAGCTGTGAAAACAAGAGGGAATCAGTTGAGACACTTTCCAAGTGATGAAGAATATTTATTTAAATTACATTAAAAACATTTTAAAATATATTTACTTATGGCTGAGCAGCTCTTAAGATGCAATGGATCACATCACTTACTTTTTTGGGGATACAAATTTCTCACTTTATAATACTAAACATGGCAAGAATTTGAGGGGGGAAACACTGATGCGTGAAAATACTGAAAGACAGAATTTCTTCTTCATTCTCCCCACTATGGCTGCAGCACTGGCACTGTCAGAAATAATGTTTTGGGGATAGGCAAATCTATGATATTTTGCAAAATACTATCTACATTATGCTTTTTTCCTTGACTTCCTTTGTATCTCCTGCTTCCCCATATTACACAAGTGACTAAAAAGTTTAATGTGTGTGGGGGTGGAAATTCACATGGTAACTTTACCATGAAATCTCTCTCCCACTCTCTTCTTATAAGATTGGGCCCTAGGGATAGATACTGTACAAATGTTTCTCTGTCTTTGTATGTTTGCTTTTAGAAAATTATTCTTAAGAAAGATCATATGAAAACGCTTTTGCTGATCCTCTTCAGCATGAAATTGCCTCTTAAGTAAACCCAGGAATGCTATCAAGTAGTAACAACAATTATTTTTTAGAAAAAAATCTCAGTTAACTTTTAACAATATTTGATGGCATAAACCCAAAGATTTTTCAGACTTCACTGTATAATTGGGGTGTTCTTTCCTCTGATCATACAGCAAGATTTTGTAAAATAACAGTATCTGTGTGTCTTAGTTTTTTATCTTTATTTTTCAGTGTTCTAGCTGACAGAGCTTTCTAGGAGTTTGTTTTAGGGTATTAATGCTCTAAACTCATATCATGTGGCTGGGGTCAGAAAAATCTAGTTACAATCTTTAACCTTTATTACATGCCAAATGCTTCTTAAGATATGGATACAGGAAATATCCCTAGTAGTGCTGATAATCATATCTTTCCTCTTCCAGAGATAAATACCAATTTCCAATACTGTTAAGTTAGATCTTTTTCCAAATGCCAGATTTTCTGGGGAAAAAAAGCAAGAACACAATACTTTAAAATACTTTGCAAGCTTTTGCTTTACAATAGAATAAAAATTATCATAACATGAAGTATGAGTTCTAATGCCATTTTTGACACACTTTAGAGTAAGTAATGAATTAATAAGTAACATTACAGGGGAAGAGATTACTTCTATCTGTGCTAGTTTCCAAAATCTGATGAACTTCAATGCCTAGTAAAGAAAAGAAAATATAAATTCAGTGTGTTTTAGAGTAGTACTTTTGAAAAGGTGCTACTCTAAAAGCTAACAATTTGAGACTAAATAACAACTTGATGAATATAGAGAAGCTTCTGTTTTCATAACAGAGATTTCCTATTGGTATTACCTCAAGGAAATTCAGAAGCAAAGCCTATGAGATTAGCTAGTACCACCATTGTATTATGTAATGAATACTACTGACATGTTTTACATACACTCTCACTCTTTTTTTTTTTTTTTTTTTTTTTTTAATAGCATTTCTGACCAGGAAATCCATACAGATTTAACTCTAGGAGACCTCTGGCAAATCATAATAATTCTCCCTTCACAGGCGCCTGATTTTCCCTTATCTTAGGCAAAGAGCTAACATTGAGCTGTGGTCAATAAAGCCTAAGTATTAAAATAAGTCTCAGAAATACAGAATCATGTTAGCAGATGATAAACATCAGCACATTGCGCTCTAAAATTACATGCAAGTGAGCCAAGTTTCTAACAGCAGTTCCCCCTGGAGATACATCAATGCAAAGCCAGTTTGAGAACGAGAACTTCATTTTTCAGAATGTTATTTTCTAGAATTTTTTTCATCTCTGTTATTTCATTTTGTGCTCTGTCCTTAAGAAGAAGATTTATGTTTTCTATGTTTTTCCAGTGACCCTTTCCCTAGTGTAGGTTACCAGACAAGCATCAAAACAACCAGAAAAGGATGAGAGAAAAACATGAGCAATGAGCCAGTAATGGGACCAGTAACAGTCTGGGGTAGCTCTGAACACAGGGAATGCAGAGACCCTTGGACCACCGGTGACTCTGAAGGAGAACATCATAGAGGACAGCAGAGAAAAAGGAACAGAGAAGGAGACCATGATGCCATCACCCTGCTAACTGCTGATACCACAGCAAGAGCAAGGGAAGACATCAGGTCGGAGGCACTGCGAGCTGCAGAGCTGTACAGAGTTCTTGCAAGCGAATGCATAGGTTTGAGTAGAAAATCACCAATCCAGTTCAGGGTTGCAGCTAAACTGAGTGTTCTTGTAAGGGCTGATTTCCAACTTGTGAGTGTGTAAAAGCAAGTGGAACATGTAGCAATCACAGCACCACACACGGAGAACCACAGAGGAGCTAATATGATCCAAATTGCAGACGAGGCAGTGCTTGATATCTCTGTTTTCAAGCAACTTGAGGACAGGCTACATATTTCAGAGATGGGCCAGAAAGTTTTGAGTGCTGCTATGACAGCTTTTCTGCTATATAATTCACTCAAGGGAGGTGAAATGAATGAAGATCTGTTGACCACAATACAGCTTCCATGATTTACACACCCAGAAATACTGGCTCACTAAATTAAAAAAAAATTCTCTTGATTGAAGTTCAGTCTCCACCACTACTCATATCAAAGTATTGTGGTCCTGATTCTCTAATTATCCTGCATTATCCTGCATTATCCTCATGACATCACTATCACATTCCACTTTCCACTTACATCAAGGATCCTTTATAGGCACTAGGAGGAATACAGAATCTAAAAACCAGCTGTCCCCTTTTCAATCTCATAACTACAACTGCAGCAAAAGCAATCCTGTAAAGCCTGAGTGAGAGAGCAAACATGTTTTCTGAGTGGGCTTGTGTCCTGCATGCAAACAGAAATGGCTGTGACCCACCATGATCTTTAGGAAGGTAGCAGCAATTCCTCTCCTCTTCAGAATCGCTCTTAATGATCAGCAAAGCTCACAAATGACTAGAATCATCAACGCTGAAAAGAAATGGGGAAGAGTTGCTATGAAAACTTTTGCCTATCTAATCTAGCCATCTTCGATGGAAGTAAGAGGAGCTGAATCATAGCATATTTAATCACTCAATTCAGTTTTCTCTTTATTTTCCCAGAGTTTTCATCTTCTGAATGTTTGGACTCCATTAAGGAGTCTACTAAAAACATTACCCAAAGAATCCTCTGTAGGATCATCTTCAATAAGCTTCTTCACTACTACCCTAATGGCAATTTTGAAGACTGGGATTAACACAAGATCCTGAGAAGCTTAAGAAATTGATTAATTTCAATGAATTTGTGATACATCTTAGATGGAACATCTGAACATCTTGGAATGTTTTTTGAGTCTTAACATCTGTCTTTGTGAGCTATACAGTTTCCTATGCATTTCTTCCTCCACCCCAACAGCTCCCCTCCTAGACCACAGTTGCCCAGTTTCTCACTGTATTCTCTTTCTCCTCCTTGATATTACTCTGCCTGCTGTTTCTGTGATCTCCTTCCATTCTGCTTCAACTTAGGCCCCTCTGTCTCCCCTTTGGTTCAGTTACTGGCTGAACATGTAACGGCAGAGGCTCTTGCCTGAGCTATACTGACTGGCCAGCTAGCAGGAAAGCCAAACAGAGCAAGCACCGGTGGAGTTCATGCTGTGGCCATTTTGGGGCATTAATAGAGGTCTCTCTCCTCTACTCAGCCTTCACATTTCATAAATATCTACAGTGTCTGAGTTGTTAATGTCCTCTGTGAATTTAGGCAAAACTGCTTGATTTTTAGATAGATAGCACAGTTCTGTCAGATGTTCCTGAGATAGAAAGCTTAAAAGGAGAGCTGAAACACTTGTTCATTACATGGACTTTTAAAGGCTTAGCTATTCAAATCAGGATACCTTTTTACAACTTCAAATCAACATTAAATCTAGAACATCCCATTCTTTTCCCTTGCTTCTAAACACTAACTTGGAAGTTTGCACATGTTCTCATTTCAATGTATCCACTTCATTGCAAATGCTTGCATGAAATCCACTAGGTTTGATCCTCTAGTGTGCACGTTTTGCCCTATTATATTTATGCTTTTCTGTTACCCTTGTTAACGATGGTAGTAGAGCATGTAGAATATTCTGCCACATCCTGACACCTGTAGAAAGCCTGTGTGCAGCTCACTGACTGTCCTGCAGATAAACATCAAATCAGTCAATTTGACTCGTTGTTCAGCTGGAACCCAGTTTAGGGCAGATAACACACACTTGTAGTAGTAGTAGTGTCAGTGAAACACACTGCAGGGCCATTTGCTCACTGGAGTTGTCTCAGGTCTGAGGAACATGTTTGCAAACTCATTGTCACCAAGTCACCTGGCTGAAGCTTCCGTGGTCAGGCTGGGGGGATTTCTACCTCACGAGCAGAAAGCACTGCATTAGGAAATGAAGAACACTCCTACACTAATGAAAGTAAGTCATTCTGACCAAACAAAACTGCAAACAGGTCATAAACTCATTCTCTGCCCACCATTAAACCTCTGTTTTGCTGGAGTCCAGTTATTCTTCATCCATTCTTTTTTTTCTTAATTCATAACAGGTAAAAATCTCAAAGCTTTCCCTAAGTCACCTTTGTTTCTTGCACGATTTGAAGAAAGAGCTCATAGACACACTTCTTCCTGTGAAACTTCTGAGAGTTTTCATTTGAATACGATATGGAGGTGCTGTGACAGTGTCCTTTCCGCCAGCATGGCATGCATTCCTACTTACAGGGAGGACCCAGAGGTGTCATTATTTTGCCTAATAACTTTCCAAACACTTCTTTCTCCAGGTGAAGTCTGACTCTTGTGATGGTAAGAAAAAGAAAAAATACAGTCTGGAGCATCAGGAGCAATCCAATCTCAGAGAGAGAAATTCTATTCAGATCAGCTACTCTAACAATAAGACAGACCTACCTGGAGAATATATACGGTATTCCAGTAAACATTGCCCATTCCTTCCTGAAACAATACTCCTCAAAACAATACTCCTCATAGCAGAGTGTTATGGGGCTACCAGCTTTCCTTACTGACACTTCTCTTAAATGCATGCAAAGGGTAAGATTTACCACAGCATAATTTTACTTACAGAATCACAACCAACTTTAGCAAAATGAATTTAACATGGGATTTTATGCCGAGCTGATCTTTTTCAGAAAGCCATGTTTCTCCTCTAAAGCCATTTGCAACATAATGCAAGTTTACTCTTATCTTTCTTTCCCTGTGTAAAGAACAGTGTTCCTGCTACCTGTGCTGAGCAGTTTGAGCAGCACAACTAAGAGGATTCAGGGGTAGATGTCTCGTTATTGTTAGTAAATCCCAGAATTGTGAGTACTATCTCATATCACAGCATTAGCTCCAAAAGCTCCATCTGACAATTATTCTGAGCACCAGAAAGCAAAAAGGGTGCACAAATAGCATGAGAGGGATTGTTAGCTGGTGCTTGTTTTAGAATTGGAAGTCCCAGTAAACATACCAAGGTCTAGACATGAGCAGACACAAGGGACCAGAGAAGATTTGGGCACCATGCCGTCTCCTCCTGCAGGACTGAGGAGATATATGAGCTTTGTGCATGTCTCTGGCAATGAAGACAAGCTGAGCAACTAGCTGCAAGCAGAGACACAAGACGTTCATGGTCCTTGCATCAGGGAATACGGAGATTGTGGTTTATATCAGATGGGATGGCGGGAGTGCTTTTCTCCATAGGCCTTCTCTGTTTTTAGTCTTGCGGATGATTGCAAGATTGCTACCATTGATATCTTTTCACACTTTAACATTGCTTCTTTGTTTTCTAGACATAGTATTAAGGTTCATCTGCTTCATCTGCTTATGTCACTATGAAATAAGTATAATCCCTTAAAACTGCATGTCTCTCCACTCATGTGGCATGCAAATATTGCAAAGTAAGGGTTGAGGAGTGGCAATCTCAGGCTTCAAGATGAGAGAAGGGACACAGGTAGAGACGCACCTTCGAGCAGCAAGGCATCCCAGGCAGCCTGCATCTCTGGTGACATCACTAGAGAAGGCATTATTTTTTCTCCTGTCAAAAAGTCAGAGAATCTCATCAAACACCAGAGTGCACAAAGTTGCGTTGCAGAGACACCACATCACTGCAAACCTAAAAGTGCAAGATGCTGATATGCCAAAGGCACCTTTCCTCGACAGGATGTTAGCCTCATGGTGAGCACAGACTCCTGAAAACTGATTTTTGCCTCCTTCCCTGAGCAAGAGCACATTTACTTAACACTTCGCATCATCTCTTGCCCTCAGACAGTTGCTGTTTTAGGAAGGTGCAGGCAGAAGAATATCAGCTGTCCTGCTTTTCTTTCCTCAGCTTCTCTCTGTCTCGTTGGTTGGAGTATCTTTGACTTTCTCCCTCTCCTGATCATGCTGCTTTTTGCCAAGCTCCTTCATCTCTCAGCACTCCAGAATAAGCCAAATCCCCTCACTATCATACAGCCCATGTGAGAACAGATCCCTCTGGCATGAGACGTCCAAAAACCCCTGGGATGTCTTCCAGTTGGGCAAGAAGTTTATGAACTAAGCCTCTAGTTACTTGACTCTCTTGTCTTTTCACATAGTGTCCTTTCACATCTCCAGCAAGCTTTATAAGGAAAGGAAATGTTCTTCTGCAAATGATGGTTCCCACAGTTATGTTTAATTGCTCATGCCCTCTGGATAGGAGTTCTTATTTTTATTCTTAGCTGATTGAAGCTGTGCCTAAAATCTCGGCCTCAAATTGCCCAATCATATAAAAGGCAAGCAAATGAAATCCATTCAAATAGGCTATTTTTGTTTTGTTATTATTTGGGTTGTTACCACATCCCATAACACACTTTCCCATTAGCAATGTTGGGAAAATATCTTTTTAGCAGCCACTTGTGTGTGTTATTCATTTAGTTCCTAAATAGTATAAAGATGTAAGAAAGAAAGATAGGCAAATTGTCAGGTAAGTATCTGTTTACATGCCTGCATAATTCCTTTTTTTTTTTTTTTTTTTGCGTGTTTAAGCTTTAGATAAAAAAGCAAAACATTTGCTATCATTAAAGATTAATTGAAGAAACCAACCAACAAGAAAGAAGAAAAAGCCATTTTCCTGTGACAGAGAAAAGAGAACATCTCATTCCTCCTCAGGATGTTCCCACCACCACCCCTGACGCTGCCCCTGCAGGTGAGAAGGCCCTTGACATTTAAGGTCTCAGTGCAGAGAGCCGTCTTGCACACATCGCTCTGGTTCTGCTGCAGGCACAACTCCTCCTCTTTGGTCTGTATCAGTGATACTAATTGTTCGGGCAGTATCTCTGTCATCTGCTCTCCTGACCTATGTGAAGAAAAGTAAAATAAGTTAAAGCAACGATGAAGTACAGTTTACTTTAAGCTCTCCAAAATTCAAACTGGTTTTATAATCTGATGTTCTTTTGCCTCTTCATACTACTTCATCTGCTGCTGTGATAGCTGCTTTGTAGCCACCTGCAGATATCTTTCATGGCCAGAGCTGCTGCTCTTCTCTCTGAATCTTTTCTCACTCTCACATGAGAGCAGGATTGGACCCATAAGCTCAGGGTTCCGGTTGATCTCAATGGGAGAACTATCCTCCCATTCTTAAGAAAGTAATAGGAAATTCTTGGCAACATATCTTGCAAAGGAAGGTAGAAATCAGTGCTACTGCTACAGGCAGTAGTTTGAGTTCATGGCAAAAATAGCATACAGCCAGGTAACCAGGGCTCTAACTCTTCTCACCTCTGCACAAAGTGTTGCAGAAAATCTGTCCATGGAAAACCCTATGCCCACAGAAAAAATCCTATTTAAACCCTCCTGGTGCCACTTTTACATAACCACCAAGACAGTGCTGTTAAAGCCATGGAGAATCAGGAGCAGAGGCATCAAGGCACAGGCACACTGAAAAGCACAGCCCCTGCAAAAAGCAGGAAGAGAAGTTTTTCTTTTCTTGCCCATTAACCAGGTAGCTCTGCGTTCGCAGTCCTATAGGCTATGCACTGGGCAAGCCAGGTGAGGCAGGACACACATCTCAGAGGCCCCTGCTTGTGCCTGCCTAGCTCTTTAGTTACACTACCTTAGCATTCCATAAAAAGCTACTTCAAGGAAAACTTGCATGAGGAAGAACTTGATTTGAGTCAACAGGCACAGGGAGGTGTAACTTTGCAAACAAAAAGCAACTTCAGGTTTTAAAAGGCCTGAGATTCACCTGCTCTTCTCCAGTAATGGGCACGTCTCATCCCGTCACAGTAGCTCACAATAGACTTTCAGTGTCATGATCACAAATACAATTAAGATGAAGGAAGACTAACTAATCTTAAACTTTAGCATAAGCATGAACGGAGGCAGGTACATGCTGTCAAAACCACAGCTCTTGGACTAGCAACCCGTTAAGATAGTAGTTGGACAGAATAACTCTCCTGATGGGATTACAGATTTAAAAAAAAATCTAAACCATGGCACTGTTTTACGGAGACTGTATGTGTATATAGAAAACTTTCCTTTTTCATACAAAGTGACTGTTTATTTCATCAATGCTTTATTTATAAAGACCCACACTTAGCCTTACAAAACATCTATTCAAACACCAGTGACTCAGATTTTTGGGACTTTCCTGCTCGTCTGGGAATATGTTTATAATACAAACGTCTAGTTAATGAAATGCCATTTTCTATGTATCAGTGACCTTTATGTTCTATAAGATGCAGGGAAATAGTACTCATCCTTTTCCTTTATTCCTGGAAACGCAGAATGACAACTGCAGGGTTTCATTAGTACATGACAGTGGCAGATCCTGTCTGATTAGCCCTATTTTCCCTGCATGCTTCCTCACCCAGAAAAGTTATTTTCTATATGTATATATACATATGCATAAAAAAAAAGCATTTTCAAAGTTACCCCAATGTTTTTCCCAAAGTTTTAAGACCTTTATTAGACTGAAATAGAAAATATTTCAGTCATCCCTTCCCTGTTTTCACACTGTCAACTGTTCACACTGTCAAATCCATTAGGGTATATAACAAAGACGCTTAATCATTAGAGTAATATTACATTATGATGTAACCAATACGTCTACATTAACATTTGAATTTAGTTACAAAAAAAAAGATCATTCATCTAAACAAGGAAGGATGCTTCACAGCTGCAGCCCAAATGTAGGCATAGACAAAGAAGAAATTTTAGCTTCTCCTGACTTAGTCAGGAAAAACTTTTTTCTGTGGTTTAGAAAGATCTCATTTCTAGTTTCACCACCTTGGCTACTTTATAATTTTTTCTTCAACAGAGCTGGTATGTTCAGGCTAAAGTACTTCTCTGTTGTCCACTGTCCCTTTTACAGTTCAGTTTATTTACAGAAGCTGTTTTATATGTCACCAGCCAAACCAGATTTGTACTTGGTTTTCCTGTAACTTGAAACTACAGGGTTACAAAGGTAGTGACCACACACTTGGCCTCGCTCATGGAACCACAGTCTATCGAAAGCTTCGGCAGCGTCAGAGATGCACAGAGCAGGAAACCAGCGCCCCTGCCTCAGGGAAGCCCTGCAGGCTTCCACAGTCCAGAAACACAGTTTTGAAATGAGGTGCAAAGCACTGGTGTCCAGGCCAGTGCCAAGACCAAGTCTTTGATAGCACCTGTAGCACTTGTACAACTGCACAGCTTGCCTTTCTCATAAAACCATAAAACGTAACTGCACTGGGTCAGATGAGATGTTTGTTCAGCCCAGTATTTTGCCCCTGAATAGCCAATAGCAGATAGGACTGCAAGAATGAGCACACCTACATCACTGCTTCTCCAGCACATTTTTCGTGTCTCCCTTTGAGATCTGGGGGCTGGAGAGAGGTGGTGTCCATGCAGCCAGTTTGTCTTTTTGAACACATTAAACTTCTCATGTCACCACATTAGTGACATCAGATGCAGTGAGCCACGGCTCCCCTCCACACTCTGCTAAGATGTTTTTGGTGACTGTAAATCTTCCATCTGCTAGTTTAATTTATGCTTATCCCCTCCCCGCTTTTTATATTGGAAAGGACAACATCTTTGTTGATTTTCTTTCCAGAACTTCAGTGGCCTTTCCAATCAATGCTGCCAATTTTCCTCTTCTTTTAAATATTTTGATATTTCCCCATTTAAATCTCTATATCTGATCTAACACCTAATGTTTTCTGTCTGAGGAGGAGCGTATATAAAAGAAAAAAAGACAAAGAAACTAACATCAGATTTCAGGGTGAGAAAAAGCAGATTGGCAGAAATGTTCTTGGCTAGAAACTTCTCTCAAAATGTCAGTTCTCAGCAAGACAGAAGATAGAATGTTTTTCTTGTAAAATAAGGAATAAAATTTGACTCAATAAAACATTATACACAGTATATAGACATGCCCAGGCACATTTGTCATCAGCCTGCATGGAGAATAGGGATGGTCGCTCATCACACTACAAGCAGAGAGTCTGGTCCTTGGTTTGTCTAGATTGAGAGGCAAGGATGAGATAAATGCCATGGAAGAATGTAAATAAAGTAGCTATAACTGATTTAGGGTCAGACAGTCCCATGAATGTGGAACAAGCAATTTTTGCTGCACTTAATACAGGCTAGAGAGAGGAAACATGATACAGCCCCTGAATTCAGGTCCTGACAGCCACTGCTAGCCTTAAAGAGCATACATGTACCCCAAAATGCATTCAGAAATCAGTATTTCTTACACACTCATCAGCAGCACAGCAGTCTTTGGATTTACTTTCATTTTTCTAATGGACTTAAGCATAAGGGCAAGAAACTGAACTGCTCCAACCTCCTAAGATTTCTCTGGTGTCAAATTGTATTGTACTTAGCCAAAATGCTGAAGAAAGGGAAAGAATACGCTGATAAACAGACAAAGAAGCAGCAGCATCTTCCTCAAAGGATAATTTCAGCATCCTCCCCAAAGGACAATTTCCAGTGAAACCAGACCAGATTATGCTGTGTGAGATGATAGATTGCAATAGATGAAGGAGACAGCCATGAAATGGCAGCCCAAATTATCAGCCTTTGCTCTGCTGCCAGACAGGTAACCAGTTGTTAGCCTCTCATGATGTATCGTGAGGATTTGCTAAATGCAAAATATCTATTTGGAATCGAGTCAGTTTGTTAAAAAAACAAATTAAAAGCAAAATCTCAGTAGCCCTTTGCTAGACTGACTCCAGCAACGCCATGTCTCTCTTGTCAGAGAGTCCAGCACTGAACCCAGCACTCCAGGTGCGGCCCCACCAGGGCTGAGGACAGCGGGAGGATCCCTCCCTTGACTTGCTGGTAAAGCTCTTCCCAACACCACCCAGGATACCACTGTCTTACTTTACTATAGGTCTATATTACTGGCTCTCAGTCAACTTCTCGTTGACCAGGACCCCCAGGTCCTTCTCTGCATAGCTGCTCTCCAGTAGGTCACCCCCAGCCTGTACTGGTCACTGGGGGCAGGACCCTACACTTGCTTTTGTTAAATTTCATGACATTCCTCCCAGCCTGTCCGAGTCCCTCCAAACAGCTTCACAGCCCTTGGGGATATCAGCCACTCCACCTCAGACTTGCTGAGGAGGAAGATGTTAAACAGTATTGGCCTGGTATAGACCCCTGGGGTACACCGCTAGTGGCCTCAGTCAGACTTTGTGACACCAAGCAGGACCCTCTGAGTTCACCTCGCTGGTCACTCCTCTACTCCCCAGCTGTCTTTTCAGTTTTGTTTTTGTCACCTTTTTAAACATCCCACAGGGCTACTATCAGACTGCCTAAAAATGACACACAGAAGAGGAGAAACCAGCTGACTGACCAATAGCCAAGGCAAAGAGCAAAATGAACCCTAGAAAAATATCTGACAAATACATAAACCAAATATACTGAAAAGGAGAAAACACTTTGTGTGGACTCTGTTTCAGTCCTCATATATACCAAAGGTTAATGAAAGCACAACACAGGCTGGATGGGCTATTTTGTACTTGTACATTGCTTTGAAAATATAAAACTAAATCTCACTCTTATATCACCTGGATTACTTGAGTTCTTTCAAGAGAAGAGAAAGTGCTTACAGACAAGCAATAATAAAGGAGGGTCTCCCAAATGTTTAAGCTATTGGGGGACAGCTCTGTGGGAATGCTGTGCTAGACAGTGTGCTTAGTTTAATGAGAGCAGTTTGGTTTTCCAGTTCTTTCAACATATTGTAGAGAAAAATGGCCGTAAACCAACTCCTAATTTGCCTACAAGCCACTTGAATATACGCAATGAAAATAACCACATGTCTAGAAACACTGAGTGGGTTACAATTCATCATTCTAAGTTATTTGCAGAGTTTATTCACTATATGCAGCACGCTATAGGCATTCATTTCCTTGCACAGAAGGCTTTACAAGTGCTTAAATGATAAGACATAAATTGTAAGACAACACTGCAGCTAGGGCTGCTGGATGTAAACATTGCTTTGGCATCCTCATACAGTGGGAATAAACAACTATAAAAGCCACTGGAGTATTATGGGAGCGGGAACCTCATGGGAAAAGTTAAAAAGAATACATTTTTTTTCTGAGGCTGTTCTCCTTGTAGTAGCTGAACAATGTGCACTTAAATCTGCCAGTGTTTTCTGTGTTTCCATCAGCTTGTCTCCCATTGTTCATTATCCAATATCATTCAGCCTTATAACGTCTGAACAAAACCAGGGCACTAGGCACGACAGTTTGTTACTGCTGGTGATTAACTGCCTGTTCCCTGTCACCCCCAGGGAAAGCGGAGATTGAATTTGGGGGAATTTCTCTAATTAATTTGAACACTATAGGCTCAAGATATACTTCTCCAACTGCCATAATTTGGAAGAGCAGCACCGCGAGCCAAGGGTGCAGAGCTAGGGGCTCAGAGCTGAAGCGGATACAATATACACCGCATTGATTGAAAACATGTTTGGAGACTTCTCATATTTTCTTACTACCAAGGATTTCTCTGGGGGCTTTCTGACACCGTCATTGATGATTTTCATGCCTCCAGCTCTCTGGGGATGACACTTACCCCAGGAAACAGAGCCAGAGAAGTGCTTCAGCTCCACAAGCCAGCCTTCAAAATGACTTTAGTCTAGGCCTGAATTAGCGCACAGACTGGTGCTTGGCCTCTGCACTAGGTGGCAAAACCTCTGTTATCGCTAAAATACTCATTAATGCTAATCAGGCACAGTGACATTTATGCACCCACACCAAACACAGTGTTCCCAATGACATTTGAGAGGCAAATGATATTTAAAGATCTCTTTTGAAATGAAAGCCAAAGTAAGTGGTAGTTTCCTACCTCATACCAGAGCTTTCACTGAAAAATAAACTTTCTGACCTACAACTTGGGTCCCCTTTGCGTTCAGTCGGGATGATGCTGACCCTCATTTTTCCTTCGAAGACACAAGAAGGAGAAAATTAACATGACAAAGCTCTAAGACCATGGGTTTCTCATCCATAGCCAGGCTGCCCTGCTCACACTGATGCAAAAGGAGAGCTCTTTCCCCCCAGCTGGCTCGAGGCTCCCAGCAGGTAAAGGGAAGGGATTGCTCCAGGCAGAAGACCCTGGAAAGTGGATGACTTCAGGGTCTCCTGCCTGGAGCAATGCACCCAAGCACGCCCGTGGTGATCCACCCGCTCACTTTGATCCTGCTAGCTCTGCACTCACCAAACCACCAGCCCGTAGGATTGAATTAAATGCACATTAGACCCTTTTTTACAATGTGGTGCACAGCCCTGTGCAGCATTGATGTATTTCCAAAGCACAGGCATTGAGTGCAGGGTCCCATGCTACCATGGTGGCCAGGGAAAAGGGCTGATGATCATTAGATTTGTTAATTATGGAAGTTTTGTGGCTCTGCATTTAATATTGAACAAATTGTCGTCTTGGATCTGCACAATTACTGCCTGGATTGATAAATACCTCTTTAATTGACAAAGCTTGCGTGAGATGAACTTTTAAATCACAGCATTTCCACACAATGCAGTGTGAAATTTCTTTCCCTTTTCTTCTTTTAAATGAGTCACAAAGAACTTGAGGTAAGATATATTGCTATCTTCTTTTTAAGTGGAGTCAGAATGGCTGTACCATAGCGTAATATTGCCAGTATTTGGTGCCAACACTTTGATCCATGCACATGAACTGGATATAGACATAAGAGCTTACTAAACAAACTGGACAGGGTCCCAGTGGGAACACTCAAAAATGTATTAATCAAAGTCAAGCGGCTGAGCAAATTGAACCAGTTCATTAATTATGAAAATTCTCTCACGAAGTGACATGTTGTTAACTGTGTGGAGACTTAACACATTTTAATCTGTAGAGCTTTTTCTATATATGCAAAATTTAGTTGAAAGGGTAAATTTTCTCTTTTCCTTCTCCTTTTCTGAATAATAATAAAAAAAGAGTAGCATAAATAGCATGCAGTCACAGTTACGCATAGGAAATTGCCCTCAGAAAGGCAGCTTTGCAAAGGAAGGTATATTAAAGAGTCGGGAGGTCAAGGCAAAATGCTGTATTCAGCAACTCGGGGAAGCAAATTCCTAAGGGAAGAGTAGACAATCTGCTAGCTGTGCTGTAGGGAAATCCCATGAGCCTACAGGTGAAAAACCTATGCTTGGACCAGCTGCCCAACAGTTTCCTTCACCCAAGCTGCCGAGCTCTTTGCCCCCACACTCACAAAAAGGGGTTTCAGACTAAACCCCCTTTAAAAAACTTCCAATCCATTTGGGCATAGAGGTTTCCTACTGAGGAAGTGACAAGAGCAGAAAAAAGGGGACTTTTTGTACTCCACCCCATACAAATCCCACATCTGAAGGCAACACCAGGCTGTCCCAGTGCCATTTGCAGATGGCTTGAGCAGCAGCATTTGCCTGTGCCACACTCTCTCTGCAACCATTCCGAGGCAATTTGGGTTCCAAAACCCAGAGAAAGCAGCTAGGTTACCTAATTTTGCCCATTTTGAATCATAGCTATTTTTTAACATACCTAGTACCAGCAGGTCAGGTACAGAGTGATTTTTACTCCTTGCTGACTGAAGAAATGTTTGGTCAGTGCCTTGCTTCTCTGTGCTGCAGTCACTTCATCTGAAAGAGAAAAATAGTATCATCTTTATAAAACAGCGTGTGTCCTACTGGTAACTAAAGTATTGTAAAAGAGCTATATATAATAATAATAAAAAAAACACATTTGTGTGCTCTTTATTTGCTTGAGGAAAGAGGAAATAAGAGAAGAAATGTTTCCTTATTTTGATCAATAGCATGCAAACATCACAGGCAACTGTTCTTCAAGTGTTTTTGCTTGATGGATTCTGTTACCTTTAGCAGACCCCTTAAATACAGACCAGAAATCCACAGATGTCCACAGACTGCCGACTGAAAACAAATGGCAGGCAATATTGCTTCCCCTTCTCCCAGGAATAGAATAGAAAGAATTGCCCCTAGATTAAATCCTGGAGCAAAGTGGATATTTTTTAGAGGAAATTTGACTGGATTAAGTCTCAGAATTAATAGGAGGAGATATCCTGAAATTCCTAAGAGGGATGCAAAACAGATAGTTTTCTGTTTTTTTCCAAATAGCCTACCACAACTTGCCATCATCAGGAACATTTCTTCTATATTTCTTTCCTTCTGTCCCCAACTCCAATAATTTTGAACAAACGACCACTTGGGTATTTCTTGCTTTAAGGTATGTATTTACTGCCAAAAAAGACCAAAACATTTTGTTTCAGCACTTCCAAAATAAAAACATATAAGGATGAAAGGAAAACATTAAACACCACATTTTGGCATATTTTATATAAAGCCTCAGGCTCGCTTCAACTAATTTCAGCCTTCCAGAAGTTAGACATGAAGTCTAAGCCAGCCATTTTCGCTTCCTCTTCAGTCAATGGAGACAGACATGTGTCTAGGTGGATTCATCCTACCTATTTTAGTCACTTTTTTAAGGATGGGATGAATCACATTTGCTAGAGCCTACGAGGTTGAACTGATGGCTTAGATTAAACCCTGAATCTTGAGAGAGTCAAAGTTTGGCTGGAGAAATTCCACCTGAAGGGAAAATACATATTATGAAAAATATGACTTTTTTTTACACAAAGCACTGAAATGCATCTAGGCAAAAATTTGTGTGTCATTTTAACTGGTAATGCTTTGTTTTTTTCCAGGTTTACTCTTATAAACACTCTGCTTCACACTTTCTAACTTTGCAAAATTGTTACGCATTTTTCCTTGCATTTTGGAGATGAAGATCATGTATTTTAAACCTCAATTCAAAATTAAGTTTGATGGTAAGAAATGAATGTTTTAGGTGAAGTAAAATTCACTTTTGCACAGCTCTCTTCTGTAATTATTATGCACTGAAGTACTTCATTGATTTCAAGATATATCACATATAAAAGCTGTTGATGTGGGAAATACTTCACAAGAAATAGAGCTTTCAACACTTAAAAAAGGAACCTGATCTTTTTCTGTCAAAATCCCTTTTCTAGAATGGTAATAATTGCTAATGAAGGTACTGTTTGGTACATCTATTTTATATATATATTTAAGTATAGCTATTTTTACACAAATAACTTTTATACAAAACTACTGTGAAGTAGTCGTATTCTGAGACTACTAAATTTAAACTCTGCTATGGAAGTTACTGAAGACAAAGCTCTACCGAGGCATAATTCTTCAGCAGCACCAGGGAACGTGTGAGATCACCTAATCATACTGTAGAGCCAGCTCTGTTGCTGCCAGGTCATGCCAGCTGTCCCTCAGTGGAGAAAACTTAATTCCTATGTGAGAAGAACCTCTTCCCTAAATTCTTGTTTCTCGAGGAAAATAATGTTTTCTAAAACATTTGAACCATTACAAACTAAATTCAAGATTTGTATGGTGGGGTTATCTGCTTTGCTCAGCTGATCCCGCCGCTATTGGAGGACAAGAACATTACTTTTTCATGGAAGAAGGAAAAGGGGGACTTTTTTACTGATAGTATTTACAAACTGAGTGAAATAACTCTGTAAGTTACTACTGATAGTAATGTTTTCATACATATGAAGTCATAGTTAAATCAGCCAAAAAAAACTACTAACACAGACACCTAGCAACATCTAGTGACCGGACTAAGCTAATGCAGGAAAACATTAGGAAGGAGCTTTTACATAAGCTCTGCCAAACACACTTAAGTCTCATTTTGTAAATGAGACTGAGGCTAAAATTAAAAACTTGATTTTGGCCTGTAGCATCATCAGTGCCTTGTTCCAGCTAGAAATCATTCCCACAAAGAATGTACTCATTTAAAAAAAAAGTCATGTTCTTTAACAACATTCAGAATGTGAGAGAAAACTCTGTCTCCTGAAAAGGTTTCCCAAAGTCTGTACAATATAATGGGTCAAAATATATGCAAAATTATTTTAAGAAGTTGTTACATTAATCAATTTTCTGTGTATTATATCCTCCTTTTAAGTAGTAGTGATGGCACAGAGCCCTCAAGAGCCTTGTGATATTGACTGAAAACTGTGCCTTTATTTAGTTCAGAATTTAATATCTAACCTATTAAAACATAGCCAGTAAGATATTATAAGCAATATGTTTAGCAGATGGTGGCTACCCTGACTCTTCGTGTGGGTGCGAGTTATATTTTAGCAGCAGAACCACGGGTTGGGAGGGAGGGGGTGCTTTCTAAATATTGCTTTTATTTGGTAAAATAAGTAAATGGGGGCAGAAGACTTGCTGATGCTCTTTTAAACATTTCCACCGAGCAGCTGTTTTCTATATCCATTTATCAAAGACTGGTGGGGAAAAATATGCAATTCTTTGGGTAAACAAATTACCAGCAAAGAAACAAAAGTGGCAAATGTGTGTCTGTGTACGTCAGTAATTTCAGCGATAAATCTCAGGGGCCTCCTTCTGAATTTGTTACATGCCCTCAAATCTCAGAGCTTTCCTCTTTCCAAAAATTAATTCCAACTAAGACAGGATTCAGATTTAAAGCATAATGGCCATTCTTGGTTGCCACCATATACAAATAACCTTTAGCTCAGAAAGAAAACTTTTTTAAAAAAGTCTTTTCTGGATTATTTAGCAATTTTCAAGCCACAGAAACATTTCCAGGATAGCTGTTCCAGAATGAACCGATACACAGGCAGACTGAGCTATAATAATCATAGGAGGAAGCAACAGGGAGTCAGACTGGGAATATATTCTCGCAGCATGTGTCAAATTCTTCCTTCATGGGTTAGTTGCCCCTTTGCACTCTTGGATGCTGGAGGTCTGACCACAAATACAGTTTATCCTCCAAGATGCGTAAGAGGCCCCTGATGCTGTTCCCCAGCTTGCCAGGCTCTCACGCTGCAGACCCCTTTCAGCTGGCAGCCTTTTGATGGCACAAATATCTAGCGTCCTTTTGCCAAGCTTTCATATCAGGCTTGAATGTCCCCAAGGACAACAGCTTCTAACCTGTGCTTTAAAAACTTAAATGTAATGAGCAGCGTTTTCTGTTGGCTTGCCCACTGCCATTTTTTCTGCCATACAAATTTCAAAATGAAGAGGAGGAAGGACATACAAACTTGAAAAATTAGACAGGCAAAGGACTGTTAGACGGGCACATTAGTGAGGGTCTTGAGCATTTCTCTGTTTTTTTGTGTAAGAAAATTAAAATGGTGATTCAGTTTAAGCATGCTGAGCTAATTTCTCAGCGTGGCTAATTGGGAGGACCTGCTCCTCTCGTCATGTTTTCTTGGATTGGCCTTGGGTCAATGTCCTCTTCTTCCCTGCAGGACAACTTGTTTTTCAGCCATGTTTCTGTAGCACTGGTGACTAGGCAAGGACCTGAAAAGACAGGCTGATTTCTTCATGGAATAAACGTGGCAAGGATGTGGAGCCTACTTTGGAAGAGTTTCTGCTATTGTGTAGGAAGGTCAAGCCAAGGTTGGAAGGCAAGAACGAACGTTTGATGAACTGAACACTGCAGGTTGTGGCATCCCCCAAAGCCGAGCAGCTTCTAGCGTGGCCACAGAAGTGGAGGAGACAGCAGAGGACAGGACAGCAGCGCAAGGTCTTGTACAGCGATTCTCCTAATGATTTTGCAGTTTACAGTTAGTGGTGCCCTTGCCATATGTGAGAGTCTCATCTGAAAGTCGGGGCAAGGTGAAGAACAAAGGGCTTTTTTTATCCCACCCTCTTCAAAAATGCTTGAAAACAGGCATCCCAAATGGTGAAGCAGCAGAAAGCTGACCTAAGGAGACCAAAATGTTTTGACTTTGGTATTTTTTATCGCTTCACAGAAAGGAAAGCAAAAACACTCCATATTTATATGCCTGATGTCAACAAGATTCCTACTTCCAAGGGGTATACGAGAGATTTTTTTGTCCTCCTCTCCACAGGGTCACCCACAATCTGACCCTGAGTTTCCAAAACCATTCGGAATTGCCTGCCCGGCCACTGGAAAACTTCTCCCTAAGAGCTAAACATTCCCTATGCTGTTACCCAAAACAGCTCATACTACATGAGCTTCTCCACAGTTTTGCCACCAGAAATAAATCCTGTTTATTCACATTGTCCCTTTCTTTATATAGGTGTACAAAATGACAATATATGAGAAAAATAAAGTCTTGGAAATCTGAGGTCAGTTTGTCCCTGCTGTGCGGGATGAACTGAGTCCAAGGACACCCTATGGCAGAGCACTGGAGTATAGAATGATTTTCTTGATTTCAAATATTGACCTGGCAGGGTCTATTACAATAGTAATAGTACTTAGAGACTGTTCCAAAAACAGCTCCCCTCATTCACCTTATCCCCTGTTCACAGTGGGTGAAGTGCTAAATTTTCAGTGATGCGTGCTGTACAGATTTAGAAAAGTAAAGTCTTAATCTGATTATTATCATGTATTTCACGGGTAGCTCCTTCCTGTGTATGCAGAGCTCCTCACCAAGTAGTTATCAATCTTTTAAATTCTGGGTGAATGCAATAGAAAAGTTCCCATGTAAACAAAAATTCATTTGACTATTTAAATTAATTTCCTATGACCTTTTGTACTAATGTTCTCGTAAGTGATTTTACTGGCAAAAATGCTCACCAAGACAGAAACTCTTTGGCAAACGCTACAGGATATATCAGAAAGCAAATTTACATTCACAATCAAGAGCACCAACACCAGAAACCCCATCCAAAGAGCCAGTCAGGGGATGAAATGGTCCAGTTACTCGCAGAATCCAGTCAAAACAGGTACAACTTCAAGTCTGGAAACTGCTCACATGATCCTTGAGGGACAGCTTACACATCCGCTTGGGATTTCTGACCCATGCATGGATCAGACCTCTGTGTTAGCACCCAGCTCCTCATCCAGCAGGGCACCAGGCTGGGACCCCACAGGAGCCCTGTCTTGTCCAAGGAGTCAACAGCTGGAGGCCAACCAGCCTCTGCAGGCAGCGGTCTGTGGCCAGGGCAGCTCAGGACTATTTTCCCACTGTTATCAAGGGTCTTTTCACGTGTGCTCTTGGCCAAGTCTGAGTACCCCAGCTCCCATTACACCCTTGATGTTCTGCCTCGAAAGAAAAGTCTAGTCCTTCCTTCTGCACATATTTGCACAGTCGATAAGGTATGAGAGACACCCTCCCAACCTCAGTCTCCTGAATCTTCTAAATGTGTAGAGGAAGTTGTTCTAACATATTTCTGTTACAATTTTTCCCAGAGATTGTAGAAAACCCATGGCTAGTTAGTTCAACGGAAAAAAAATGCAAGTCTGGTTTTGGAAAAATGAAAATATTCCCTTGGGTTCATCATAAAAAGCACATTTAACAAAATAAAAATAATTTTGAAAGTCAGGTAAGATACATATCTGAGACCTGTGAAATCTATTATCATGTATGTGATACAAGATCTCCCTGTTATCTTATATATTTAAGTAATATATCTTCTACAGAATGATATAATTTGGTCTTGTGAAAAAAATGAATTGATTATTTTAATTCTGTGGGCTAGGAAGGTGAAACATTGCACATTATCCTAGGCAGACATTTTTCTGATAACATGAGGGTTCTCATAAACCTCCTTGCAAATGTTGTGCAGCATCCACATGTGCCAACTTTCATTCTTTCAAAGACTTCAGAAGTCAGGCTTAGTGCATATGAGTGCAGCTGATGCCTTTGATTGAGGATATTGTTATTACTGAATGCACTTCTGTCACATTTGCTCATCTGAATACAACCTCTGAGGAGTTATCTGCACACAAGCTGCTTTGGAGAGTGTGCAGCACAGACCTTTTCTTTTTGATATTACATGTGTTTGTTCTCTTGAAAGGCTTTTAGCCCTGAGGTAAGGATTAGACAACAATTTAGCAGCCTTAAAAGACATCATAAAAAAAGATAGACTCAACTGTCAGCTTCAGAAGAAAGAGGGCTCGTTTCATTTTCAAGGGTGTTGCATTGTTTTCCGTGCTAAGTTTACCACTGCCTATGGCAGATGCAAACCAGAACCATTTTGCAAACTGAATAGATCTTGAAAATCCATAACTGATTTATAACTGAAATATCTATGTGGTTTTTTATTTAACCAGTGTTCCTCACACATCTAATTTGCAATTCACCTGATCAACGGATTGAAAAGAACATTTTGAGCAGCAGGCTTGGAAGTGAAACACCAAAATGGAGCCCCCTGTGTGTCAAAAGAGCCAAGAAATCAGAAAGCACTTGAGCAAACTGTGACTGATGTAGCAGCCAGCCCACATGTCAGCAAACCTCTGGGGAAAATTCACCCTCTCCCAAGGCAACAAGAACCATACAAATGGGAGAGCTCTGATTCTATCTATCTCCAGGGGAAGAGGAGGACAGGACAGGAATGTCAGATAGGAAAATGTCATATGGAGAGGTGCATGCTTACAGGACAAGACCGGCCAGCTTGGAAAGAACTGGAGAAAGCTGTAGCTGTGACCCACCGAGCCAGCGCATACCAGCTTGTCTCTTCACTGAGGACTGACTTTCTACTGAAGCCCCTCAGATAACTGCATTTCCCTGGCCGGGCTGGTAAATACAGGCCAGCTTTCTCCAGAGCACGCTGCTGATGCACTGCCCGTGCACCCCGACACGCTCTCTGAAGCTCGAGCTAACAACAGCACAGACAGCCATAGCCCTGGTACGGCTGCAAAAATAAGCTCGGGGTTTGGCATTTATGAAATATTGATACAAAATGGCTCACCAACAATTTGTACATTAGAAAAAGCAATTAGTGCAAGAGAAAGTATAGCCTGTTTTAAATCAGTGAGGTGCCAAAAATGATGTTATAGATTAAATTAGTGATAAGTGTAATTAATGCCCAGGTTCATTGCAGAACTACATAAAGCAGCTATTAAGCTCCTTTACGAAAGCAGTGAAGCACACGCTGTTGATCCAAATACGAACATACAGATAGCCTTCTGTAGAAACCAAACCATCAGGATTGATACTAAAATGTAGAGGTTAGGGTATTGTTCAATACGCTCAACTGAATTTCTTTTTTTTTTTTTTTTATGGAGTTCAAGAGTAAAAAAAAGAAACAGAAAAGCTAACAAAGAAAGCATCAAGGAAGTACCAAGCAGAGGAGCTGTGGTAGCTCAGCACAGAGACAAAAGTTGAGATAAGGAGTTTTTAAGGCAAGTACTGTCAGGAAAGGCTTGAATCTGTTGCAAAGATGCTTTCGCTTGCTTCATCCAAAGACATAAGACATTGATTCAAGCCTCAGTTTCTAATGGAAAACACCTGCTCGGGCCAAATTACTTCCTAAATGCTCGAGTCCAATAAAGGGATAACAGGATATTCTCATCAACATTGAGATCATCTTCAGAGCACTATTTTTCAGAATGAATCTCTCAGGCATAGTAGCAGAGAGGCAGACTCCATGTCTACCTCTGCTGGTGACAAAGTTCCCTGGGATTGTCTTCCTACTGTCATTAGGGACTCCTACAGGGACTCACAGACCAGATGATAGTCTGACTTGCACCAGAGTCCACTCCTCCACAGAGGAGCAAAACCTGTCTCTTATCTCACAGGCCTTGGCTTCAAGTTGAAAATAAGATGCTATGAAAACCAGCCTTTAGCTTTAAAGACCTGAGGTTTCCCCCAACCTCCCCACCATGACATCATTTACCACATCAACATCTTCTCTGGCTGCTTTTGGGAAAAAATGAAGATTTCAGTAGAGGAAATGGGAAGACTGAGAGGAGATCTTATCAATGCATAAAATATCAATATGTACATACTTATTAGTATGTACAAATATCTTGAGGGAAGGTGCCAAGAGGATGGGACCAGATTCTTCAGTGGTGGCCAGTGGTAGGACAAGAGGCAATGGCCACAAACTGAAGCATAGGAAGTCCTGCCTGAATTTGAGGAAAAAATCTTGACTGTGAGGGCAACAGAACAGTGGAGCCAGTTGCCCACAGAGGCTGTGGCGTATCCTGCTCTGGAGATACTCAAAACCTGGATGCAGCCCTGTGCAATGTGCTCTAGGTAACCCTGCTTGTATAGGGGGATTGAACTAGATGATGTCCAGAGGTCCCTTCAAACATCAGTTTCTCTGTGATTCTGTGAAATGGAAGGAATAGCTCGTTTCATTAACAGGAGCCAGTTTCATCTTTTCCCAGTGGGCAAGTAACACACTAACTAAAGGTTGCACCCAAGGCTGCCCCTCACTAAAGGTAGTACCCAAAGTTTCTCCTCAAGCAACTAAACGAAGCTAGCAGGCTTCACTCTGTAACCAGGTTATAAATGAGCTCAGCAGAGACTTAGCCCATAGTGTGCCCATTACTATAACAGTGTGGTTACAGTTTGACATATCATTGACAGCATTTGTAACAAAAGATGTATTGCATTTCACTCTTTTCTCACCAAAGAGAAAGGGTAAAAGTCTCTACTTCTTCCTCAAGGTTTTGCCATTTTTGGTATGATTGACTAGACAATCTATACTTCTACTAAGCCCTTTCAGCTTACAAGAGGATAAAGCCTTGCCTGGTAATGTTGATAATGCTACTAATACTGTTAAGTATGTTCTGCTGTAATACTGTTGGGAAAGAAAGAAAGAAAAAGCAATTTTATATTAGAATAATTAAAGTTGTAAGAGACCTGTGGAGGTCACCAAGTCTAGCCCCCTCCTTATAGTAAGTCCAACAGGATCAGACTGGACTGGGATCCGATTGGACATGGAGATGTCTATAGGATTATTTGGTCATTATTTGGTCACCTGGTCATGGACATAAAGCAACACTCTGTAAAAGAGACCATAATGAGTCAAAACAGCAAACCTCTGCAATCAAATATGTGGAAAAATGTTTGGTGAGTATGAGGACAAGTCAGATTAAGACAGGACAGCATAACATATCCTGGCAGTGAACAGAGTTGCCCATTGAATCCTCCAATTACTAAGGCACATTCCCAGAAGGTTTGGTATTACTTTTTGACATGCAAACATTGAAAAAGAAAAAAAAAAAAAAAGAAAAAAAAAGAGAGAGCGAATAAAGTTCCAGTAAATTCAAAGAAATCTTTCAAGCGTGTGCATGCTATTTTCATCCAGATCTTGCTACAAGACTATGCTAATGAAATATGAAGTGCATGTCCCAGGTAAACTAGCAGATTTACCCAGCAGACAAACCTCAGAGAACACCACCATAATGAAGAGAACTTTATTGTTGACATGGCTATAGTTTAACATGAGAAAGCAAACGTAGAACTGTATGGTTGAAAGAAACCATAGATATTTACACTGAATAGAGTGTAGAGGAAAATTCAGAACAATTGCATTCACACGAAAGCTCCAGCATGTGATTTTGGAAAGTACTGAATAAAATGGATTATCAAACATTGCAGGTTAGCAAGTGCAATGTGGCATTACTATCAGTGCACAATTATGCCAGTAATTTAGCAGCTTTGGAAAGAAGTGCCTTGACTTTCCCAGGCTTTAATTATTCAGTCTTAAATGACTGGTTAATTAGTCAACAAAATGAAGGCCTGAAGGTTATTATACCTGGCATCACTAGTAGATAAACTACACGATTTACAAGATCCTAGAAAACCGGTCATCCGTCTGAAGAAGGGGGCAGGAAAGTGACTCTGGGCTTCAAAGAGCTGGGTTTCAAAATGCAAAGCCCTTTCAAAGCAATGAACTATCTATCAAAAGCATATTAGGTCTTTCATGACTGTACACATCTGAAACAGGTGATCAGTTTGACACTGAATTAAGAGGCACAGGTTACACTATCCAGGATGAGTCTATCCAAACATACAATGCAATCAAAAGTAATGGAATAATGAAAATTACTCCACTGGCATTATCATAGAGAATTGTTTTTATTTTAAAGCATATAGTATGTTCCTTTAAAGAAATATTTTCTAAACTACAAATGACAGATATATAAACTGAAGTAAAAGGGGCAGGCCAAGTAACAAAAGAAGAAATAAAATAATAATAATAAAAAAATTAGGTTAAGCTTCCTAAGTGCTACTGACACAAGAATGGAAATTGTTGGGGATTAGCTACCAAATGTACTGTTCTTTAAATATATACACACACATATATATATATAGCTGATAATGATCTCCAACACACAGAGTAACTGGTTAGGAACTTGAGAATCTGGTTGTAATACTCTAGCTGGAGACGAAAGGCTTCTGGCTCATGCACTGTATGATATATACCATCTCCCAACACCCAAATAAATTAGCTTTGCTCCCTGCTGCATAAAACATACCTGCCCTTTTTTGTGCCAATATATGAAGTCTGATGCAAGCCCTGTTGAAATTCATATGAAGGCTCCTATTCAGCTCAGTGGGGTTTTGTAGCAGTCTGTAGCTGATAGGAATTTAAACTTTGTCGAATGTTATGCATTGACATCATCATATGTTAGAAGATTCATATATTTCCATAGAAAGTAGCCAACATCCAGCACCCAACCCCTGAACTATATTTATGAAAACATAGCTTTTCTATTAGTGTGCTGCTTTTATGCTTTCTGTATTTTATTTTATTCTTTCTTTATTTTTCTTCTTTATTACTCAAACTGGTAAACTGAATCAAATACCCAGATGAGAGAGCGCAATCTTAAGTCTCATTACCAACTAGCACAACCATCCCTGCCATGTAATAATCTGTCTGTGCAGCCAGATGTCAGGACCACTTATGTCTAATGACTTCCATTTAATAAAGTCCATAACTAAGCTAGAAAGAATTTAGCTCAGTTAAGGAATGCCAGTTATGGACATTTGTTGGAGACTAAAGAAAAACGGATGATTTTTCTGGAATATATCTCAAATCTGTTTCCTGACCCTGGGCCACACATTTCTTCACTCTTCTGCCTCCCTTCAACTCTTTCGCCTGCCTTGTCTCCTCTATGAAAATGCAGTCTCTTCAGGACAGTCATTCTCTGTGTGTTTGTGTTTATTTGAACCGAACCCGGTGCAGCACTGACTCTGGCTGAGACAACTGAGAACAACTGCTCCATAGAAGTGGTGGCCATGGACATGTACCATGAATGATTGTTGTGATAATTCATGAGACCAGAGATAGCCCTGAAAGCAACAGCAAATCAATTAAAGTGTCATGGTTAAAATATATCAGCGTTGCTGTATTACACTTGCATGTAACATACAGTGTCCAAAAAGATATTTGTGCCAGTACAGTCTGGAAAATATATTTGAGAAAGCAGGGCAAATCAGGCAGGGCAAATCAGGCAGCTGTCAGACTGTAAGATCTGATTGCCATGAGAATAAGAAAAGCTCAGAGTCTGAAATGTCCTGGTAGTCTGCACAGTTCCACCTCCCCAGACAGTACCTGCAGAAGATTTAAAAAGCTACCTGTACCCTCAGTTCTTCCCTAGGAAGAAAATACTGCTCTAGCATTGCAATATATGGGTGTTAATCTTCATAGAAGTTTTATTATAATAAGTTGGCAAACCTGCTGTTGTTGGTCGCATGAACTCTACAAACAGAGGTCAGAACAAAGCACAAAAGCATTTTAATTTTAGAACATAATTAAGTTAATTTTTGGTGATTATGATTCCTGGCACCAAGTGCTTCAGACACCATATTACCATTTTTTCTTCTCTTTCATTTAGTTAACCATCTAAATGAGATTTCATTATCCATTCATACAATAAATACAATCTTAAGATAGCAGTTAGGAATGGCTTTTGTTAAATTATAATCTCTGGAGCTTCACACTAATTCCAGCTATTAGTAGACATTTTAAACTACCTTTTCTATGCCTTGTTTATTTTAAACCTTCAAAACCATACAAATGGCAAGATTTATCTTACCAAAAGAGAAATGCATAGTGTTGTTCGAGGGACACATTGAAATTTCCATACATGTGGCCACTGAAACATTATCACTAATTTAGAAGTATTCCATTTACTTATTTACTCATTTCAGCCATCAGGAATCTCCTTAATTCACAAGAACAATTAAAATTCAGTTACAATAGCTAATTTGATCAATTACATTTCAAGGCATCACTTCCCTGCTCTGCCTACTGGTGGTCCATGTGAGGTTGCAAAGGACATTCCATGCCTTTGTGGGAATACCATATATCCCTTCAAATCATCCAAGAGAAGATACCTCATGGACTAGTTCGTCTATAGCTCATCTCCAAGCACAGGATAAGCAGACCATCCTCGTTATACTCCATTCATTGTTCTGACGCTAATGAGAAACAACCATGCACAAACCCTTAAAGGGTTAATGGGTGTTCCCCTGTTCAGGTGGAACACAGTCTAAGCCGGTGAAAGAAGGTCTAAGGAGTGGATATCTTAGGGAGTGGAAGAATCCATTCAGGACCTTAAGTTGTATCTCCCATCAGAGCATATCAGTGTTTGATGAGGACTTAGTCTTTGTATCATACCTATCCCAGTAATTTCACATGCCAGTTACGCAATCATGATTCTCCAAGACCTCATCATTGTGCAGGCTTCCAAAGGAAGAGACATGCATACACCGAAGGCAGCATTCACCTATTATAATCAAAGTGTGCACCTAGAAGAGCCACCTGCACAAGCAAACTAAATGAACAATGAGGTTTGCTGAGAGCTGTTTCAAATGTATGAGGCATGCTGCAACAGACAGAGTTGAAAAAGTTAATGTTAATACATCCTAGAAATGGTTTGAAAGGTCATTTTAGAACAAGTACGGAATCTGAGCCAAAAGCAAGCCCTCCCACACCCACAGCTCCTCACCAAAACATGCCTTATAAAACTCCTTAAAGCATTGCAGAGGGGAAGGAAGCCTCAAAAGGAGGAGAGCTTTGTTAACATCTGGTGGAGAGAGGAGGTCAACAGATAAGTTTTTTGGACTATGCTCACATTGCTAAGACGAAGGACACATCAGAATATGTTTTTTACCAATATATGGATATGTAGGTTGATACACTGTCCCTAAAAGCATCTGGGATGGGTTGTCCCTGCAGCACTAGTTCCTAGCACTGGCACAAAGGTTCTATAGTCTCTAACCTAGCAGAGTATTGCACAAAAACTTGTTTAATCCATGAAGTAGAAGAAGGCATCTAAAAGTTGGAACAAGAAAATTGTTCATTTTCCATGTTACATGAAATGACAGAGGAGTATAAAGCTGCAAAGGTTAGTTAGCCACAGCTAATACAACAGGGCACAGAGAGGAGCAGCAAGCAAACAGAGCACAGAGAGTTTAGTCATTACCCAGCAAGATTTGATGAACACCTGAGAGCTGACACTTTATTAGGGTTCCTCTAAATGTGAAACCTGCTTTCTGTTGTTGTCAGTCAGGCCAACTGTGTAGGCCTTGAAGAAGACCTACACAAATTCAGACATTACAGGATTAGGATCAAACTTTGAGTAGGATAAACTAATCCACATTTGTCTTTTGCATCTCAGTTTTAAGCATCTCTTGCCAACCTTGAGCACAATATTCTAAAGTATAGCCACATCCTGCATGCAAAATAATAAAGCAATGTACTTCTTAAGTGATACCCTGAAAAGGATGCTGAGTGAGAGGAAACTTGGAGGGAGGTTTGCTTAGTGTTTTATCAATGATAAAGCATAAAATATTTTCCTCATAACATTTAGTGTTATTTCTCTTTGTACTCATGTTCTTATTCCAACTTTGTACTAATAAGAGTGATAGATTACAAATAATTTTTTTTTTACTCTTGAAATATTTCAAAAAATTAACTAACATTTAAAATCTGCATGTTTAGCAGGTCATTAATTACTTCATTTAAGAGCTGACAGGTCTCATGTCATGCTATACACTGTTTTTCAAGCTGTCACACCCATACTCTGCCTAAAAGCTGTTGAGTATAAGCGTCATCATTTATAATGCAAAAAGGGTATCATTGATTATGTCCTGATTATTCATCATAATGCTTTCTTTCATGTGTACTTAATCATTGTGGTTTCTTGGAATATGCAAACCTTTCAGGCAAATCTTTCTATACAGCAATCCAAACAGCGTTCTGAGCTGACACCAGCTGGGTAAATAGGGCTCACGACTTTGTGAACAAAGCGGTGGCACAAACCGCACCTACCGCTGCAGGAAGCTCGGTCTGCAGAGGGAGGCTCAGAGGAGAAAGCACCCGTGGGTCTGCAGGACTGTGGTTCGACTTTCACTCTTTAAAGCAACGCTTGGCCCACGTCAAGGTTGGTGATGATGCCTTCAGACTGATGGTCAGGGATGTGACTCTAGTGCTTCTCTTAGCACAGGTAGCTGCTCTGTGTCAGCCAGCATCAACATCATCATCACACAAGCCTTAAGAGGGAGATCAGGTAATGATTTCCACTGAAATGATTTACTTCATCATGAATTTTCACCTAGGCTTTCCTTTCCTCTGCATTCTCCTACCACTCTAAGTAGCTTAAAACATTTCTGAGGGATATGAAGAGCTTCCACGAAGAAGAATGAGGAAGATGGAGTCCAGCTGCCTGTACTGAATTCTCCTCCATCTAACCCCACAACAGGGGCATTCACAGAGCTAACCTAACAGAAAGCTTATCCTACAGAAAAGGAAATACTGATCACTTTTCTGTCTTTTGAGTTCCTTAAATTGTTTTACTGCAAGGTGAGGGGGCTGGCTGGTGTTGAAGGTGAGCAAGGTGAGCAAGGTGATGCAGCTATTTTGTTCAAAAAACAGCTCAATTTTCCACTAAATCTTCAACTTTTCCAGGCAAACCTGAAAGCCAGCAATACGCAAATAATGAGAAATGCAGGTTTAAACTATATGTAGCAATCATCATCTTTCAAGTAAGAAGAAACGTGACAAAGCTTTTTGACTACACATGGCTACAACACAGCATTATAAAGTAGGGAATGAAAGGCCAAACCATCCAAATCATGCTGTAAATTTTAGGAAACACATGAGAAAACACAAGCAGCCAGTTCTTAATCTAGGCAGAATATCAGTCTTAACTTAATTTCTCCTGTACTTCTAAAGGGCTTTTCAAGATCTCTTTTAAGTCCTGTTCAGAAAGGATCACCAGACTGGGTAAACGGGTTGGTATTTACTAGCACAGGGGCAAAGGGGTGCTGCTAGTTCACCTGCAGGATTCTTCAGAGCCTGTGCAAGGGAGCCCATTCTGGGTCAGACCCAATCCACTTGAGACTATGGATTATGTGAGAATAAAGACCTATAGAAAAATGTCTTTAATGAAATGATGACTGCGAAGACTATGGAATATGACTTTCAAGCAAAAGCTGGAGAAGCAGCACAAACTGTGTCCATTTGGCCTCCAGTGAAAATAGAGTATCAGCTAGCAATGGTTTCCGAAATACACCCTGTGCCCTTTCTAAGGACACCCAGAGGCCTCTCTTATGTTGGATGTTTAACAGGATGAGTGTTTCCAGTGATCACAGGAGCATGTACTGTAAAAGACACATTACCAGGTTCTAGAGCTTTATCAACTCAGATAAATACTAATGCTAAGTATAAATATCTGACCACTAATTAATAAATAAAGACTATCCGGCATATTTTTAACATTGGAATAAAAAGATTACCAACTCCTTGGACTTAGCTAGTGTAGCTAGTGTAATCATAATCAGAATTAAAGTCTCTGGGAGCTCTTGAAATTATAAGGGTTGTTGTTGTTGTTATCGGTATCAGATATGGGAGAGCACAAACAGGATGCTTTGAAGCATCGGCATTCCCGGCTGTGCTGCCGTGCTGCCTTGTCAAGGATGTGGGACTTTCTCCCAGGAGGAGCCCCACCAGCGGCACCATCTGTGCCCTCCATCAGGGGCTCACACTCCTCCCAGAGCATCAAACAACGCAGCAAAATGGGCGGCTCTCCTTGGAAACTCCACCACCTTTGGAGCTCAACCTTCACTTCTGTGACTGTCTTTTTCAAAGGAAGCTTTAAACTTAAAATATTTATCAGTTAGATTAGAAGAACACTGCAGTCCTGAGTGCTTTCAGGACGTGAGGAGACCAGTTTTTCTCTGTCTATGAAAGGCAGAGAGGCTCTCTAACTGCTAGTGCTAGGAACACCTCAGCTGACGGAGATGAAATTATCCCCAAGGGAGCTGTATTTCTCCTACAGGGAGGAAAAATAAATAAATAAATAAATAAATGAAAACTTATTTTACATCTGTGAGCACAAAGCCCTGGATATTTGGCAGATACAGGGAAGTTATTTTAAAGTAAGAATGCTATGTGGCAGAAGGAAAAGGCCATGTTTTTGTTTGGCCACCTGGGGATCATTCAGAGCGAGACCAGGGCTCTGGCTCCCCATACATGTGGTGCAGCAGCCGTGCCGGGCAAACAAGGGACGGATGGAGGAAGGCTCCTACTTGTGGGCCCCTGGGGAAGCCTGCCCATGCCCTTGGCCACGGCCGAGCCTCGCAACACCAACACGTTTTGCCTCCAGAATATGAAACAAGGAATGAGAGGGACAGGCAGGTGTAGATCTGAGATGCTGCACTGAGCCACGCCACCCAGGGGACAGTGCTGAGGGACAGCTTGAAAGTCATGCTCCTCCTTTCAAGTCCTTTTGTTGCAAAAGCAACGCTGTGAAGAAAAACAAGTTGCAACAGGCAGTCGGTTTGCAATAGTTTGCAAAAATAGTTGCAATCGCTTCAGAGCACTTCCTCACTCCAAAAGATTTACAGTGAAACAAAACAGAAAAGGTTGAACTAAGGTGAGGTTTTCAAAAACTGCTTCCAGTTAAGGTAGTGTAGCGGATTGGTCCTAGAGACATCTTCAGCCCTTCAGACAAGCCCTAAAAGTGTAGTACCTCAAGGGCTCATACACATAAATATCCTTTAAAAATGCCTTGGGCACATGCCTTATCTTTACCTCAAATATTAAATAGCATATTTCAAATGATCTTTCTATTCTCCACTCACACTAACATAGCCACAGGCCTGATTCAAGGAGCAAGACTCTTTTGTACTGAACGATGAGGGTTAAAAGAAATTGTTGGTGAGCACCTAAAAATCGAGCAACACATTATTTTATTGATTAAAATCTTAATTAATTGTTCCAAACGGATTCATATGCAAGATGTGCTAAGACCAAAAGCCTGGAATTTGCTAGTCAGGACTGAACCTGAACATGGGAAAGACGTGACAAAGTCAAGTAGGGTAATATCTTGTTACAGAACTCTTTCTTTATGAAAAAGTAATTGGCAATTCCTTCTCCAAACACGCACCCAGTGGTGAGGCAGAAGGCTAAATCTTTTAGTTATGCAAATCTTTTTCCAGACCTTCCTAACACTTCACTTCATACTAATGGTTCATGAGTTAAAATAGAGTTTGCAAAAATGTGATTTACCTATTTGCATAAAATCTACCCACAGAAATAAATACATATTCACAACATATTCATTTCTTTTCGATGGATAACTTTACACAATAAGACTAACACAGGATGGGTCTTTAATAGTTCAAGATCACTTTAAAGATGCGTGGCAAAGGCAAAGGATAATTGAGCCCCTGGGATGTAACAGTTCAGAAGTCTCTGGATCCTCTCTGTAAATGCATGGTATTTTCTTTGCAGACGAGCACTGAGGCATAATTGTTTATAATCATCCTGACACACTTTGGAATGTGCCGGCTGGGAGCTTTCCGCTCGGGCAGTGATTCTGCCAGCACAAGGAGTTTTCTATTGCTAACGTTGATGACTAGGACCATTAATTTTCCTACGAATTCCGATTTGGTTCACTAAAGGAATAGGCGGATTTGTAAGTCTGTTTAATAATTGCTAGATTCAAGGCAAATTCATCTAATTTATAAGTCAGTTTTCACTCCCATAATGTCTGAGCATTCTGCAGTCATGAGAGGACTTATTCATTGGAGCTTGTACTCATTGGAGTTCTCCAATTTTACAGAGGAAAACTGAGAAAAAATTGAGAAAAGTTTAAATTATTGCCTGAATCCTTGGAAGAGAATGAGATGATGGGAGCGAATTAGAGAGGTGAATAGACACCCTACAGTTTGCTGTCTGATCTACTGGATGTTACTCCTTTGCAAAATGTGCTCTTGCAGACTGTGGAAAATGTTTTGCAGAGCCCACCAAACAAGTGGACACTAGAGACAGATTTTCAAATACACAGGCAAATTTTACCACCTTTAAACACTAAAGTTATTCAAGCAAAGTCTATGTTAAGATTAAAATGGAGAACCATGTTGCAGTTCATAGTAGCAGGAGTAATGCTGATAACATTATCTGTAAGGTTAATTAATGCATAATTGTTCCTTGGAAGCCTTCTTCTTTTGTTCCAAACCAGATTGTTTGCCAAGCAAATGCCAACAGATGTGTGAACCACCTACAGCAAATGTTGATACAATGAACGTTTCAGAAGTGACTGGTGGTATTTGTTCAGGTATTATTTTCAGCCACCTGCACTGAGTTTACAAAGGGGGTGGGCAGCCGTCCTATCTTTTGTGTTTCAAGCTTTTGTTGCTGAGCTACTGCAACTCATTCCCAATACTGAAAAAAAATCTACTTGTTTTCTTCCTCTGAGTGAACCTTACGGCTTCCAGAAACAGATCATGTATCTGAACAATACTTGGGAACTAACTCTTTTCCTTTAAACTCTTTTATGTGCCTTCACAGAAGCTGCCTTTTGAAATTCAAACACTGAATTGTGGTCTAAGGGATGTTTTACTAAATGTCGATGAAGACAAAAAGTGGTCCAAACAGCAAAATCTAACCTATAGTAAGTTTTCTCTAACCACATCTTCCTGTGGTCTTGATGCCTTCTCTCCAAGCCACTGTTATTGTTATTTCGTATAGAATTAAGGAGATGATCGTGACAAATTTTGGACATCATTCTTTTTGAGAAAACCATGCCAAATTCTTTTTAAAATTAATCTTCAGTGTGACTCTATAGCACCTATTTTCTAACAGGACATAGTATCTAACCTAAGGCCAGCAAATGGTAACAGAGGAATCAAGGTCCAGCAAAGTTAGGTGCTTCTGTCCAGCTAAAGAAGAAAACTTTAACTCACAGTGACTTCCAACAACTTTTACATAAACAAACATAAGAGCAAAGAAATATGTAGCCTAGTAGCTGTTCAAAGGTCATCCATGGAGTGGGAAAATGGGCACTGCTGTTTAACAGTGAATGCATTGAGTTTTTTTTTTTTTCCTTTACTAAGGTTAACTGTTCCTTAATCTAGTACTACTTAAACCCAGGAGGACATAAATGGAATATATCTGATCTGCCTCAGATGGAGAAAGTAATTTACTACATGAAGCTTGCAAAGACATGCTCCAAAAGCTCCTAGCCAGGTCAGAGTCATACTCCCAAGAAGGGTATCAGGCACAGAAAGGAGGCTCACTGAAGGGCCAGAGCGAGAGCACATATTGCTCACTCTCAGACAAATTTACCATAAAGCATGTGGGATCCAGAAAGTAGGCTGAAGCCTGTGCTGTGATGCTATATATACATTTGCTTACATGGCATCCACTTTGCAAAAAAAGTATAAGACTGCCTTCGATATCCACCTTTTGAGTAACTTTTGAATAATAGTGAGAAATAAAATAAAATAAAATAAAATAAAATAAAATAAAATAAAATAAAATAATAAAATAAAATAAAAACACACAGCAAGTTAAAAAGGATGAGGTTCTGACCCTGCACTGTGGTTTAATAGTCTTTACACCACATTGCTCCTGATGAACTTTGTGGATTTAGCTTTGTGGATTAGCTTTTTGTAGTATCCTTGAGGCTTGCTCTTGAGCTAGGGCCCAACTGTGCTCGATACTGTACAACCATAAACACACTCCTCCAGGCTCCAAAGGGTTCACATCTGAAGTGCAAATCAGGAGACATACAGGTAAGGAAGCAAGTATAACTATTTTGTAAGCATTCAGGCAAAGGAACAATCATGAGGTAGCTTGACAGATATGGGCATCTCCTCCTATATGTAAGCCATCTTGCAGTCAACAGAAAGAAAGACCTATGAAAGACAAGATAAAGCATGTAGTTGTTCCTGGATAACTTCTGGGATTTACTCTTTAAAAAAAGGAGGGGGGAGGGGGGCAGGGACTTTGCTGCTATTTAAATTGGACAAGAAATTGTCCTCATAGCTTTACACAGATTATAGGCTGGATGATAGGCAAAGTGATGCTATTGTATGTTTTCAGTTATGCCCTTGCTGAATTGACAACTAGATACCTATAAGATGGCCAAGAAACAGCCAAGATCTTTGTTTGGACAAAAGGTGATGACCTGGATTACACAGGTGTACCTCTGAGTCATCACTACAAAGATTAATGTTGTGTTTACAAGTGAGGTTATCCTGAGAGAAGATGTAGAAGAACATTATCCTGACTCTAGAAGAAATATTTACAAAGTAAAAATTTATTTTTCAAAAGGAGTAAACATAGCAAAATATGACTTATAATAGTACATCCAATATAATAATAATTCTTCAACAGAACAGCACCTGTTATCTTCTTAACTCTTTCACTTACTTGCCCCATGATCTGCTTGAGCTATTCTTTACGTATTTTATACTGCAGCAGGTAGAGATACTTCACACTAAGGTGCACTACCTTTTAACTAAAGAGTGTTGTTGACAAAATGTGACTTGTGTCTCAGCATATGAACTCACTCTTGGTTTTCATAGTCTTTCCTGACTCCTGATGCCATTTTTCTCTCTGCTATGATATACAGCTCTTCTCCTCTGCATTTCCAAGGACTGGACTTCTATCATGTCATATCCAGTGAGTAAGGTTATCCACAAATGCTACAAGTCTTCTATGTGTGGTACCTCATAGCACAGGACATAACAAATCCTCCTTGTCAAAAATCATTGTATGTCATCAAGGATCTCATCATGAAGGAACTGTTTGTTCTTCAGACCAATAGTGTGCAATTACCTTCAAATAATTGTGGGGCTTGCCGCTCATGTCCCTCCAGAACTAGTGAAAACAGGTGAAGATCTCAACATGGATGTGGGTGCATTTATCAGAGTGGTTTATACTCATCCAGACACATATATTCAACTTGGTCTTCTTCCCACATCAAACTGCAGGCAGGACTTGTTGCTACTACTTTAAGAGCATATAACTGCACCAATGTCCTGCTGTTCTGTGAACCTGGACAGTGCACATCCTGCAAACTGCTCATTAAAACATATCATGGAAGAAAGAGCCCTGGCAATGACAATGGCATAGATGTTGTCCTTTTGTACCTTCTGTAGACCTCGAGATCTGTATGACACATGAATGAAATGCAACTGCTCTCACTCTTCTCAGCTAGTACATTTCTATCTGCATATGCAGCACAATGCAGTATGAGGCCCAAGGCAGTGCTGACTCAAACGCAGCAGTTTCTGTGTCTTATGTAACCATGATAACTATCAGGCAGCTAAGTCAGATTCTGGTAAACTGGATAGCTGGGTAATACAGAGTGTTAACCATCTGCAATCTGTGAGATCATTAATCCACGTATTTGAGAACTGACTAAGTTCTCAGACAAGCGCTTTGGGGGTGCTTGGGTGATGCTATTGTCTGCACCAAAGCGAACATTAGCTAACCAGCTCAGGTACATCTGCAGAAACTGTCTTTACATAGATCCAGTGGCTTGCCTCCTTGATACAGTCCTCTCTAAATCAGTTAGAAGTGGAATGCATGTGTTGTGATATCATCTTTGGTTTGGATTCACAAAGGTGCCTAAGGCAGTCCGGCACTCAACTTACGTTAATTTTCTACGAGACCTAGCACACCTTTGTAAACTCCAGCTGTTGCACTGTTCTGAGTAGCTGTGTCCCCCGGGAAGGGTGACCATGCTAGGAAACACGCTAGGATGACGCCTCGCTATTTCTTGCCACCCACACTCGGAGTCCCATTGTAATGGAGCTGTTCAGTGAGAGTCAGCTTTGATGTGACACTGAGCTACTCCTTTTGAATTACTCTACTGGTCTGTACATACTGCAAAAGTGTATCAGTACTGAGGTTTTGGCGGTAAGCTGGCAGAGGAGTTAACAGCATGCTACTGGCGCTGTCTAACCTCGGTTGTTTTATCCCAATGTGTCTGTGGTTTGATCTTCAAACAAGCCAAAGATAAGCAAATACCTTCCTATCTGATGTGACCCCCTCTTGCATCATGTATATTTTATGAGAGCAAACAGCCTGTGTAATGTTGTAAATCACACCTTAGCACTGAACACTAGAAGGAAGAATCACTTGGTTAGAGCAGGTGCTACAAGTGTTTTTATTCCTCCTGAAATGAACAACAAATAGGAAGAACCATGAGGGGGGAATTCCACACAGAGATTGTTTTGGGTAAAGAGCAGTCCTCTGTCCTGCTAAACTAACACCCAAAGGATCCTATATTATTTTCGCTCTTCTTACAAGTGGGGAACCAGACAAAGATATTTAAGGGTAGCTCTCAGCGGTACACACTGGCAGATCTAAGACAGCTCTTTTGATTTGTGTTCCCCATTTAATAGGGGACCCTGTTGTCCTTGTCATTATGATCCAGAGTTACATTTCCATCATTGTTCACTTGGTCTCTTCTTAAAATAGTGTATTGTCTTAATATTCTCTGTTGGAGAATCTTATTGCAGTGAAACATCTCATTGCAAAAGCATCTTGGAGAGAGAAGAGAGAGACAAAAAACACCATTCACGTCACTCTTATTATCATGCAAGTCAACTACTAAAAACCATTGCACATAGTTCACAGCTCCCTTGAGACCTGACATTTAAATCTCACATATAATTCCTGCAAGACTTACAAGAGCGTCTTAAAAAGTCTAAGTGTTGAAGCACCAGAGTCAAGCATACACACAAAAAATCCTAAGCCAATTGCTCATTAGTGTTTACTATTATAAATAATTTAAAACTAAGAAATGAAAATAAGAAGCAGCGAAAAAAAAAAAACGGATTCAGAGATGCACAAAGCCAAAGTTACTAATAAGATTTCTGAAAAAGATTGCATTTAGGTCTCAAAACATATTTAGAAGACCTGTAAGGTTGAAATAAAATGTCATTTTTTTCAAGATGGACTTTCTGGATCATGAAATGCCAGTGAAAATTATTGAACAGACCCTAATTCTCTTCTAAACTTTACAAAATTTTAATGTATGTACAGTTTAAAGCGGAGAAAGACATTGCTATTTTAGCAGGATTTTTCCCTTAAAAGCTTATCCCGACCAAACCAAATTTGTAACTCAGAAAGGATTTGCCAAAGAAAGCCTCTTGAAGATTTAAATAATAAAAATGTTGAGTAATTCTCATCTGTTCTTAAGTTGTATGGCTAAAACAGACACAAGAGAATTGTATATTTTAACAAATACGGTTGTCTGCATGAACACTGCTAGTTTCCAAATAGTGAAACTGTATCACCTGCTAACATGTATGGACACTGCACTGTGTTTTGGTCCATTGGAAACAACTGTAGACCTGTGCCAACTCCTTCTTTTGTGAAGTTTATTGCAGTACAGGAGTATCATTCACTAGTTCTGGAAAAGGCATATTATCATTTCTTCATTTTGCCATGGACAATTTTTTAGTTTGTAGTTTGGAGTTCTTTCTCAAGTTAATTCTTTGCAAAATGAGAAATAAGCTATCAGTACGCTCCTTGAGCACTATGCTCATGCAGCCCCTTAGGCATCTTTCAGAAATTACTTGTGATGAGCTCAGTAATAAACTCCATTGTGAGATGTATGACTGAAAAATGTAGCAACATATTCATGTTTTTAACTGCTTTTGCTGAGAATTCAGCACACAAACTGTGCATCTAAGAAACAGAAGCCACCTCTCGTGCCCAGCTTGGGGTCTATGGGCACATAACACACTTCAGAGTTATGGGACTTGAGAAAGAAAGCACCAAAACACACACTGGCTACTGTAAAGTGAGGCTACCATCTGACATTTTTATAATATAGAAACATAGCTTAAAACAGTAATTCTGGATTAGAACCAAGATCTTGTCCAATGTCCTGTCTCTAGACAACAGCCAGTACAGAAGCTCAAGGGAAAAGCATAAGCACTAACACAAGCATGATGTTCTTTCTCCAGTTTACATTCAGGCCATTGGCTCTGCCCTTGACTTGTCCCTTTTGGAAACCATTTATCCTTTCAGACAGGACATTTGTGGCAATAAGCTCAATAAACTAATTAGGCACGACTGTGAAAGAGTCTCTCCTTTTTTTTTTTTCGGCCATATAATCCAATTAGGCACCCCCTACTGCTTGTGTTTTGAGAAAGAATAAATAATCTTTCCCCATCTGCCTTTCCCATACTACTCATGATTTTATAGTCTCTTATCATAACCCTTTCCTGACCCACCTATCTTTTTCCCAGACTTATTAAATTCAGTCTGTATAAACTCAATTTTTCAGGGACCGTTTCAGTCTCTGCCCTTCCCTTTACCTATAATAGCCCTTGCAATATTCAACATGGGATACCAGATTGGCATGTGTTATATTATTTATATAGTCTTACAGTCTTCATTCCTCTAGGCTATGACATATGTCTGGTGCCTGTTTCAATACTTGCAGCTTCACTAGTGTAATGGTAAAGCTTTTCCTGGGTTAGGAAGATGAAACTGGACTACAACATCCTGACTGACTTGAAAATCCTAAATATCTTGGATGTCTTGGATCCAGAGACCTTATTTGCATCTCTGTCTGCTGTGCCCTTCTATTTCTGAAGGATGGTCATATAGGTGTGGACCTATATATGATTCCTCAGACCCTTCCACCAAGCATATGACCCTGCACACATTGCACATGAAGTGTGAACTTCCTAAGCAATATAATGCAGTCCTTTTCTACTGAGTTGGCATTATGATCTGTCTTTCTGGTGAAAAGGCTTGACTGGCACTTCTTGGTAAAAAAAATATCATCTGTAATTCACATCACTGAGCTTTCAGTTCCATGTGACAACAGAAGAGAGAAAAATGCCTCCTTCTGCATTTATTGTTCTACTGATTGGTAACAAAAATAAAACAAAACATTCCTGAATACTCTCACACAGCATTTGCAAGAAGGCAACAGTACAGTCTGCAAATAATAATTAAATGAGGCCTGCAAAACTTTTGGGAATAGAATGCTGTCATAGCCTGTCTTTAATTTCGCTCATGCTGTTGCACAGCTTTATTAACTAATTGGGCTATTGACTTAGACAGGAATCTATGGTGCGCCATTAATTTGAGAACTGTAGAAACATGACAATGAGAGTTCCTCTCAAACACGGGAGACACTGAAGACTTGAAGTGAAAGGCTGTAAATAAATCCTATTGAACTCTGTCCAACAGGAGTGGGTGTGTGTGCCTGCATAGAGAGGAGAAAGTCCTCACCACAAATACTGCATTGCTGCATTATTCCATAGGCAGCAAAATTAACAAAACCTCATTCTCTACAGGTTTGCATCCTTCATTCCTACCCTCTCCTCCCCCTCTGCAGTGCACAGTGCTCTCCTTTTGCCTCTCAAAATCCCTTCCTCGCGTAGCTGTCCCATCTTTCGCACTCCCTCACCGCTGGCTCCTCGGCCCAGGACTGCACTACCACAGCCCCATCAGCCACCCTGCCAGCCAGACCCTCCTGAGACGCAACAAACTCTCTGAGAGAGTCCCATGCCCAACACTGCCGGCAGTAGGCCCATGGGCCCAAATGTTTTAGGGAAAAGCTGACACATAGTGACCTCATTTGGCCTCATATATCTATTTTAGTTGACTAAACCTCCAATGAGAGGTCACACGAATGCTCGTCTGACCAACCTTGCCTTAGAGTCCCACAAAGAGTCAGTGCAGACCCCATGATACTTCACAAAGAGAAAGTTACTCAATTCATTTTTGGTACAAAATGAAATGCAGAAAATACTTTGCAAATAAGCTATCCCTTTCCTTTCCTCTCCTTTCCTTCACTCTCTTGTACTGGCCTTAGTATTAGGGAAAACCCAACTGTGTGGACTTAAACCATGGTTTTAATATAATGTGCTGTCTATCCTTAGTCTTCATCATCAAAAAGCACATGAGCAGAGGTGATGGGAGCAGTAATACGCTTGTACGATTGCATTAAGAGAAAGGTGATTTACTGCAAAGCAATCACTGAGGGATTTTTTTTCAGAAAGAATACAACAGGAGAAATACACGTCTACATACAAATGCATTTGAAATGAAATAGCCACAGTTATCACTCGGAGTATTGCAGCTTGCCAACAAGCAAAACCACAATAAATGGCTAATAAAAACGAATCTCTGCAAAGCATAAAAAAAAATGTACATTACCATTATGTTGTGGTTAATTCTCAGACAATACTGCAAAATAACAGTGAAGGGTTACTTCCTGTCATTTAAAGGAAAAGAAACCCAAACACCAAGAATTCTTTGGGGTAAGGAATGCAGACATACATCATGTCTGTAAGAATCATAAAAAGATCAAATGTAATATTTTCTTTCAGTGCAGACAACTGCTTTGAGATTTTCCATTCAGACAGCCTTGAAAACCGCCTCCAGCATTTGCCAATTACTACTGACAAATACCATTTGGTAGTGAGTGATGTTTTAAGTGAAATAAAACAGTGAAGAAAACTGAACATGATGAAAGGATTTTTTTTCTCCCTCTGAAGTGACTGTAAGTTATATATTCACAAGGTAGAGCTTATGCTTCCTGCCAGTGACAAATTCCATGTGATGTCGAGCACTGAGGTGAAGTTTGTTTGACAGTAATAGGAAAGGAAGACAAAACTCGTTTTCATGTTCTTTAAAGCAGTCCGATATTCTTTAGCTATAAACAAAGGAAGAGTTGCTAATACCACTGTTCCACATCATTCTTCATAATTTAAGTGCACTAATGGAAAGAATGATTCTCCAGTATTAGAGCGGTCAGAGTGCAAGGAAGGTGCACAGTGGATCTTTCTGTCACGGGCACTTGATTTACATACAAACTGCAACCTGCAATTGGTAACAACTATAGCATATACTATATTTTTAATAATATTTATCAGTAATGAAGTCAGGTAAAAAATTTCAAATTGTATGATTGGAAGAGATGTTAAAACAATGACTTAAATAAGAGTACTGCTAGTACTCTTTTGACCTTTTTTAGCGATTTTTTTTTAATAACTGTGGTCCATTTAGCTCTAGATTTACTACCTAAGATTGTCAGGTGCATTTGGCTCTGATCCTTGTATGAAAATATCTGCTCACCACTTAATCTCTAGCTCCACAGTCCCCATGGAGGCAGGCAAGCCTTTACTAGGAAGGAACTAGGGCAAGGAGGAACCAAAGCCCAGACCCTCACAGGCAGCCCCACTGCACTCTCAGCTCTGCCCAGCCTCGCACAACATCCCTGATGTCACAGATCAGGACAGAGCTAGTAGTTGAGCACACAGCTGCCAAGGTCCACATACCAACAACTAGTCCATTCCACACTACTGCCTGGTGTCCCTAGGGAACTGAGTTACAGGAAATCTGTCTCTTCCTATCAAGCGCAGTAGCTCTTTGCCAGTCTTTTTTTCTTTTAAAATTATCACCTTTAACAGCTTGTACAATGCTGTATAATTGTGGCAGCTGTTTTCTGCGTTATCCAAGTAACATTCACATTTTCCCTCATACTTGACATTCAACAGTTGCATCTCGTTATTGACTTCAATTCAAACATTACTTTTGTCTAGAACCAGTGGAAAAATAAGAGAGAAAAAAGTCCTAAGAATGGGGGTACATTAAGAAGATTTTTTTTCTGATGTATCACTCTGCAATGGTCTGAGGCTTCTTTGTTTCATGCTTCTTTGCATGTTTTCTTTAACAAACACATTTTATTCTGAAATTAGGAATGCTTAGCCCATTGCTTTTCCATTGCTGCATCCCACTTTTCTCTTCTTATGAAAAAATAAAAAAAGTGAAAGGAGCGGGTAGTTATCCTCATCAAGTGAGTTTCCTAAGAACTCTGAAATACTTTAGTAGTAGTAGTCAGTGTTGTGACAGGAGTCTGCATACTCTTTAGACATTACAGCTAAAAGCTTGAGTGGGGATAGATATTTCTCAAGACCACAGGGAAGGACTCTTACCTTGGGATCTTTGAGCATCCCCAAGGAGGAATGCCGCGGCCTTATTACAGACACACTACCCAGATGGCCAGACCATGCATAGGGGATCCAACTGTGTCAGGCTGTGCATAGGACCTACTGCCTGGCACACATACATTCAGGTCAGTGTGTGCAGGTCTGAAGGGATGTAAAGAACCACTGCTGCACCATTTGACCACATACATGCAGCTGGTCTGGCTCATTCATCACTATTCCCAAGGAGCTCTCCGGCATCTGGAAATCCCAGGGGGGAAAAAAGACCAAATTCTTTTTCCACCTGAACAGCATTCCTTTCAGGAAAGCCTCAGACATATGTTAGCCTAAACTTGGCATTTCAGCTGTGCCTCTCTGTTAGGGGATTAAGAGCTACTTCAAGAATAAGTAGAGTGAAGTGGTGCAAACCTTGTAGACCGCATGATTTCCACCCACATGAAAGGATTCCACCCGCAGGATGTTAGCCCAGTTACTACTCACACACAAGGTGTTTCAAGAAAGCCTCGGCCAGCCATCTGCTGGCAGGCTGAGCTATACCATACCGTGCCACCTCTAACCCAATCTCGCCAGGCTGCACAAAGGGGACTTTGACCTTACAGACACACACATCCAGCTTTTCCCGAGCATGACAGCACAGCCTTCACCCCACCCAGTATTTCTAGTGCAAACAGTGTCTTGGTAGAGTTACTCTCTCTGATCCTCCTGTAAGGCTGTAATAAGTCTCCTGTAACTGTGATGTATCTCATTCTTTTATTGAAAACACAGAAATAAAGCTTGAACCCACACAAACCAATCGATTTCTGTCAGTGGGTTTTAGAACACAGCTGTGCTTAATAAATCCCTGAGACCAGATATCAAAGGTGAGGTGCAACTCCATTCAAGTCAGTGGAGTTAAATCAGCATAGAACGGCACGGGAAGAACCAGTTTTCACAGATTTTGATCAGAAGAAGCCAAGGACAAAGACAATGTTACATCTCTTGAAGTTCAGCTCAGATGAGTGTTTGCTGTTTTCATTGGGGCTAGTGCCAGGTACACATGGTTCTGTTACTATATAGAGAGGGAATGGCCGTTCCCAAAGGAAGAGACCTATTTGGAAGGGATAAAAGCAATTACCAATGCAGGTATCTTTGGCGGAGTCAGGCTCAAGGCTCTACCAAATGTAGAAAGGCTCTATATATGTTTATGTGAATGCTGTAGACTCTCTGACCATCCACACTGCCTCAGCCTTGGAGTATGATCAAAGGGTTCATCATCAGAGCACTCCATTTGTAACGGCAGCGAAAATCTGGATATTGCTCATTCCCTTCCATTTCCTCAAATTCACACTCTCCGGTGCGCACTCCCTTTCACACTGGACAGCTCCAAGCCCCAGAGCATCTCAACCAGAGCAGCTCATCCACCAAGTCCAAATCCACACAACCTCACCAGTGAACAACTGTGAAAGCCTTGTACATCTCCACGACAGGCAGGCTCATCACAGTAACGTATCAGAAACAGCATGCCTGACAAGGAATTTCCTACCTTTGCAATGCAGAGGAATCCATGCCCATCTCCATGTGTGTAACAGCATGGAGCAGAGTGCTATCAGGTGGACCAGCATGGTCCCTCTGTATCAAACTTTCTTTTTCCTCTCTAGGCTCCCCACTCTGACACATCAGGCTAAATGCCAAACCAAAGTTACTCAACCAGGTAACCCAAATTCCTTCAGCCGTTGTTCTCATGAAGCTGGGATGGCACAGATTAGCCATGAATCCGCACAGTTATACACACTTGCCTGATGATATATGATTTTTCTGGTGGATACTGTCCCAGACAGTATGCTTGAGTTTACCCCATCATCTTCCTACCAGTCTGCACAGAAATGGCCATCCTGACCACCACATCATTTCTGAGGGGGCTACCTAGAGTTATCCACACAAAGTTACAGGCAGAGAAAAGACATCAAAAACGAGTGTGCATTTCTTGTTAGTGTATCAAATATCCTTCCTCCTGTGGGGCCTCCTCTATCTGTCCTATCCTAGCCTACACTTCTCCTTCTCCCTCCATCGCTCAGTGCAAATTGTGCTCCTAGCCATTAGGAGGCAAGGTCAAATACTGTCTCCCATGAGTTACACAGTGTTTTCCCACTCTGGAGTCAGCCGCTGGTTTGCCCAGCATCTAACACATCAGAAACATTTCAGAGGAGCGTGAGTCATCTTGGGATGGCATGAGCCCTTCTGATCTCTCTCCAACATCCTCTAAAGGCCAATACACCCACACCCAAGCAGCTCTGCCTATGCAAAGTTCATCTTCTGGGAAGAATACATAAAGTCATGGCACTCTCCTGCTGCAGAAAGGGCTTCTTAAGGACAGAGATAGAAGTTCTGGGAATCTGGCCCAGGCAGGGGGGTACAGACAGGCATGGCACCAGCCTCATGCTGAGAATGTCCCCCTGTCCTCTCCATAGTCTTCTTTGCCTGCCAAGGGTCAAAAAAGCCAAACTGCTACTGCCAGCTCTGGGAGGCAGCTACTAAAATAGCACATCCAGTGCCTCTTGGATGTATCTGCAGATATACAACTCTTATGTACCAGTTTCTCTAGCCCAACTCTGACATCCTAGAGGAAGAGGAAAGCATTGGAAACACACCTCGCCCTGCCAGACCTGGAAAAGGATAATCTTACATAAGAAGTGCACGGCCTCCTGCCATGTACTAGAGCCAATCCACTTTGGCACTGTTAAGAGTAGCATGCCATGACATGCTTCTGATGCGGAGAGAAAGGAAAAGAACAGAGGAACACTATTTTTGCAAGCAGCAGATCCCTCCATTCTTCTTTTTTTTTTTTTTTTTGCTATATGGCTACTGAGACAGCCTGGAGGTGCTCTAAGGACATGCAGTGTAGACATGCACTTCTTGCTTCAGAAGTCCATGGAAGAGGTGAGTAAGGCAAGAAACACATATCAAAAGTAGTAAACAGTCACAAATATCATGGAAAGGGGAGGCAAAGAGACTCCCAGCAAGGGAAAGGCTCAAACACAATCTTATAGTCTTAATGATGCTTGAGAATTCACACAAGATAGAGCCTACGATACCCCACGCAGACAAGTGTTTCAATCAGAGTTCATTCAGCTATATCAGAGGATATTACTGAAAGAAATCTGGGTAAAAGATAAATCCGGCCCCTAATCTCTGAAGGGAAAACACATGAACCGACAGGTCTGAATTGCAACCCCACTGGCTAAACCATTGGGGTTGAATCATTGTAACACAGATGATTTGACTTATGAGATAGGTCTTAGGTGGTAGTTTCAGAGAAGGACGATATGCATTAACCCAAAGAAGGTGCTACTCCAATTAAAAAAATGGAAAAATAAGAGACTATAAAACTTCAAGTTACATTTGAACCCAGTAGAAAGAAAACTACATTTTAACTATTTATCTAAAAAAAAAAATCTGTATCCATGAAAATGTTTTTACTATTAAAATTATAGCATAAATAAGATTACAGGTGGGTAATTTCTTATTTCTCCATAGTACAGTTGCATCATCTAGTGGACAAGACAGAGATTACATTAGTTTTACACAATTTAGTTCCAGGTTCACAAAATATCTTTACATTTGCACTCATGGTATCTTTCAAAACCTAACTCTGGCATTAAAGATGTCTTCAAAAACACTCAGAAGTGAAACATGGGAATTATTTTTTTCTTTCCACTAAAGTCTGCAATAGATTTATATCACTGTAGCTTTGCTATGGGCAAGAATAAAATCAACATCTTCCAGATATCTCAGTCTCTGAGTTTCCTTGCTTTTGTACTGGCATTATAAAAATGATGAATTTCATGTGGTTCAAAACCAATTGCTCATGCAAACTCACACAGGAAATGATGCAAAATTTGTAAATCTTTTAACAGCATTAGTTTATATTTATTGTGTAATGAAACTATTAGTTCTGTTGGGACTATTTCCTGCAGTCCTAGCATTCACCATCGTCAACTCCATAATCACAGCTGTAGGGAATACACAGAATCACTTCAAATTATGCCAGATTTTGGCCTTTTTAAAGGGGTATTCATTTACCTCCTGGAAGGGGAGGGGTCACATATCCTGGGGAAAATAATTTTTAAAAGCTCTTTCTTTAGGAATGCCATCTTTGAAATGTTTTCATAGTGTACCTAAAAGCTTTAATTACCAGGGTATGAGAGTCGATACTCCCTTATCTTGTCCTGAAGAGACAGGTCTAATGGCACTTAGCAATGATGAATGATCTCCTCACATTATAGCTGAAGAAAACTGTAAACTAGAAGCCACTCTCTGTAGGAGATCAAAGAAAATCCATGCCATATTTACATAAAATGACACAGGAAAGATAATATCATGGCGTTTCATGTTTATCATTTTTCAGTGACTTCAGGCTGGACTAGATCAATTCCCCACCTCCTATTCCCCCTGCCCCATCCCCTCTCCCGCCTCACCAAACTGTTTTATTTCTGTCTTATTCTCTTACCAAAAGAAGTAAAACTTTTGCCATTAGACCTACTCAAACCCAGTGTCTTCACTGCTGTCACAAAAAACAGTTCTATTTCTGCTCTTGCAGAATAATACCGCGGATACCCAAGTCAGAAGAGAATCTGCTGAAATCTACGCTATTTTTTGCATTGCTTGTGGTAAAAAAAAAAGTGTTTTTTTTTTCGTAGTATTGCTGAAGATTGCTGATCTGATTTGAAAGAAGGATAGAAAAAGGGAAATACCATACCTCTTTTCACAGTAGGATCACGGCTAAATCCCTTTTCAGACTAACATATATCCAGACCCAAATATTTACAGCAAGTCACTAAAGCTAAACGATTAAGTTGTTAGAAGCTCAAAAGAGCTCTAAAGTAGAGACAAAGAATAAGGATCTTCACTCTGAAAGCTAGCTTTAGTGTTCTCTAAGGCACTTAAGGAAATCTCCAAAGGCAGCTACATCCTCTAGCAACCAAGTTCTTAGGATGCCCTTGCAAACTGTTTAGGTTTGATTCAAAAAAGAATTTAAGCAGTTGACAATCAGGCATATATGCTGAATGATGACCTATGTTATGGTCATTCATTCCTTTTAAAAATACATTGTTTTTGATGTGTGCTATAGAAGCACTAGTCACAATTCCCTGATTTATTCAGGCAGGATTTTGCTTTTGACATGAAACACATGGCTGTATTCCAGATACTTGCTACAGTACTTAAGGTAAAGCTGGGGATTATTGCAGTGTTTATATTCAAGAGATATATAAGCAATTCAGATTGCCTACCATCCTGCACTGCCAAATCCCCTTCGTACAGTCCCTTGACGGAGTGTAGGAGTTACAGAAGTTGAACCTGTATTTAAACTACCAGATATAAATGTGTAGCCTATACTGAAATACTAAAGCAAATAAACTTCTATTAAACTAGTAACCATCTTGTAAGATCCAGAATATGGAGGTTGGTCTTGTAACAGCCATCTCCAAAAAAAAAAAAAATCTTTAGTTATAGTACCATCTCATTACAGAATGGTCTCATAACTCCCAACTTCAAATGGGGAAAACCTTCAGTATTCCACAAACTGGATGCTCAGCTGGGTTAAGTCAGCATGACCCTACTGACTACTGTGGGACTCTGCAAGATCCTCTGACTTTAGCTAAGGATCATATCTTCTCATTTTTAGAGAATGAAGAAAATCTTACTAAATTAATCTAAAAGGACTACCATTCCAAGACTATTCATTAAAACTGCAGCACACGTTCAAATGAAGAGTCTCTCTAGCCCTGTATCCCGTTTCCCACAGTCTCAACAGACATTTTTAAAGTGCAAGCACAGCACAAGCATATACTATACTTACCACTAAAACCCTCCCAACCTCCAAGGATTTGGAGAGCAGGGGACACGCTAAGACAAAGCAGTTTGTCTGGTCAGTACTTGTCATCAAATCTGTCTTCCATAGGTTTATATAGATTTACCGTGAATCCGTGTGAACTCTATGTATCCATATGCTTTAGAGACCTCAACACTTGTTTCCAATCGTGTGAAGAACAGCTACCTTCTGCTGCTTCATAACACAGCTACTCCGAGCTCCTGAGATACTACTGAGCTGTAGCCATGTTCACTGGTACAGAAGGATCCTCACGTGAGCTGATGGAAGGTTGCCCCTGCTGGGGCAAGCAGAGATTGCACATCCACTTCTCATTCATGGACAGCACTGACAGTCCAGGTTAGAAAAGAATCTTAGTGGACTATGGCAAAAAAAAAGGTGGAAAATACCCTTTTTTTTCCAAACCAAGGAGAACTTCTGTTTTTGGTGTCATGGAAACTGAGTAATAGCAAACAGCTATAATTCTCTGTTACTCCAGCTTTTTGAATCAAAACTAATATATCTTTATAGGAATGGAAAATCCTTTTTCAGACTTACAGGATCTTGAAATATGAAGTGACAGCAGAAAAAAAAAAAGGAAAGGAAAAAAAAAAGGAGAAAAGCTGAAGAGTTTCCACTTGTCTCAAAACAATGGCACAAGATGGCACAAGATAGCACAAGAACAGATGCCCTCAACAGGACAGGGATATTGGTGAAATGCGGAAGTCACTTTTGGAGATGATGCATGCATAGATTTTTTTTTTAAATTTTTTTAAAGCAAGGTTTCACATGTTCATGTAGTCTTATGCAGACTCTCAGTGACTACATTTTAGGAACAGTAGTTAACACAGGAGAAGTATCCATGTACACACTTTCTGTCCCAAATAGGCCATCAGAGGAAAAATAAGTAAGGAAAAGCTTCAAAATCCTCAAATCCAAGAAAGTTTCCACAGTAACATTCTTGTTTAGTAGGTACCAGAGAAAGTCAGAAGTTGTAATTGGGCTTGAATATTTCTTAGTAGCTTTATCTTGTTGCACTTTGTTTTTTTCTTTAAATGATGTCATTACCTAAAATGCCTTAACTGCTGTAAACAATTCTCATATTTTATTTTAAAAAGTAGAGTATAGACACAGAAAATTAATCATAATATTTATAAAAACAGTCTTTAAAAACATATTTCTTTAAAAAATGCTATTTTTATGAAAAAAATTACATTTGATACTTTATACAACAGAAAATAATTACAATATAACCACCATTAAAAATAAAGCTTATAAAAGTTTAAAAAAGAGGCCTGCTCTAAATGTCCTTTGGAGAAGTTGTCATTTTTGCTGCCTAAAGGTCCCTAATTTAGGCAGAACTGGAACCTGAAAGGCAACCCATGAGAATATCCCCTTCTCAAAAGGGTAAGAACATTTCAGTGCGACCACCAGAACTGAATGGAAACAGAATGAATTTCCAAGTAAACAAAATGCAAGCAAGAAACAGTTCAGAATGATGCACCACTTCAGTTCACACTCTGAGTAAGAGGCTGAATCTGCAGAGAGCTTTGGGTAAAGGAAATTCCTACTACTGCTTTATGACACTTCAAGCTTTAATTTTCAATAACAGCCTGTTGAAGAAATACTTGGAATGAAACTGGGAAGGGAATGTCTTGGGGCCACGACAGACTGACAGCAATCTGCGCTTTAGTCCACACCTACTGCTACAGCAATGAACAGACACTATGTAAACTGCTAAAACTCAAGGACACATATAGATGCTGGGAAAGGAAAGGTACAGAATCAGTGCAGGGCAGATATAAGTACAGGACAGATATGGCCAGTATAGGGATTTATCTTCTCCTCTCTTTGTTATGTGCCAAATATCAAACAGAATCATAGGATCATAAAGGTGGGAAGGGACCTCTAAAGATCATCTAGTCCAAACACCTTGTGCGTACAGGTCACCTAGAGTATGTGGCACAGGATTGAGTCCCAACAGATTTTGAGTATCTCCAGAGAAGGAGATTCGGCAACCTCTTCCAGTCCTCTATCACCCCCACTGTCAAGAAATTTTTCCTGAAATAGAAGTATCTGATTAACTTCAAGATCCATGCTGTAGACCACTGAGAACTGTAAACTGTAGGCCTTCCTAATCAAATTACCCTAGAAGCTGTTTTGCTTACGGCAGCCATGATTTGGATGAGATATACAGAAAGATACCTCCATTCCTCCCTATTTTTCAGGCTAACCTTTTGCATTACTGAAGAAGTTCATCAGAAACAGAGTAAGACTCCACATCCTATGTGACCTCTAAACAAAACTGAGAATATTATGGTGACTTTCAACACTATTCTTTGCTGCTCAAATCCATTAAAACCAATTGAGCCAAACAGGTCCATGGCAAATGTGATCCAAATGTGATAGCTGCAGTTATCACAATTCCATATAGGTCAAGTTGTTGCCTTTTTCAAGTTGCACAGAATCTCTGCTGATTTTTGTAGAATCTTCAGATCTTCCAAGCGTAGAGCTTCTACCAAAGCCAGGTGATCTTTTAGGTTTTCTTTGTCCCTTTTCAAATGGGAAATCTGAAGTTTATAAAAATGGTAAGAAATTACTTAATATTCACATTATTTAACGTAAGACAGGAACGGACAATTCTGGAAAGCTAATTTCTGATAAAGATTTTGTGCAACCATGTTGAAATACAGTATTTTTATATCATTCACCAGAATAATTGCAGATGAAATGAAAAATGGAAAATATCATCACATGGATAGGAAACACACTGGAACCAAGAAGAGAAAGGGGGATGGAAAATGTCAACATGACATCAGACTTTTCAGCCCCACTGAACCTCAAGACTTACTTAGGCTCACATTCTGTATTTCCTTTGCAAAAAAAAAAAAAAATATATATATATATATATATACACACACACACACACACATTCATTTTCATAACCCTTTTCAAAGATGACAATCCAGATTGACATTATGTACTCACATTTTGCTCAAATTCAGAAAGGAAGATTGCTTTTAAGAACTGTTACTTCATCTTGCAGATCAGCCTTAGAGAAGATCAGCTCACAAGCATAGTTCATTTTGCTTGATTGGCTCCAAAGAGCACAGCCTTCATCTTCTGCAACAAGCGCACCTCACAGCACATCTGAAACATCTTCTGTTTCTACCTTATGTGAGTCCACATTCTCGTCTAAGAGGTTAACCTCCACAAATGCATTCACACAGTGGGTAACAGAAGGCTAAACATGTTTAACTTGTTCACAGGGCTTTGCATAAGCTGTGTAACATGATCCTGTTTTCTGAGGCGGTTTGAAATTCTGCTGAGCAATTTACCAATTACCATGGTAAACAAGTCTGTATCTCCCCAGAGAAGTCAATGCCCTGTCCTCCTTCTGTTCTCACACCTGAAAATTACACTACAATACATTTACAGTAGGAGAAAAAGGAATCTTGACTAATTTGTTCCTCTAAAAAATTACCTGAAGAAGGACATGTTGCGCCTCCTCTATTAAAAAATTACATATTTTTTCTGTTACATTCAAAGTCTGCTCTTCATTTGTGGCTGAAATTACATCACCAAGCAGCGTTCTCTTCCAGCAAGTACTAGAACCAAAACATTAAAACCAAACACAATTATTTGCTGTATTTCCTGACTGAACAATACACTAACAGTTAGGCTAAGACATAACGTTGCTGATGTAAGGTTAGCATAAGTAATGTTAACGTAAGTAAAAAAGGCACACAGCATTCAGACAAACTAATAACGTAAGGAAAACAGAAGAGAGATTTAATGCTCTGCAGCAGCAGTTCCAAATGCTGCAGGGATGACACTTCAACACCACCACCCTCTCAGCCACAGTCTGCACTCAGACTAATGCTTCAAGGCCTTGCTGCTCTGCCATGCTACCTCCAACTTCACCAGCCCAGGATTAAGGAGTAAAAGTTAATAACATCCAGGTAAAACTTATTAACATGGCTTCTGCTAAAAGCAGAAGTCCATATGATGGACTTCAAGGGCAAGTGACACCATTATGTCACAAGAATTTATTTGTAGATCAATTTACTCCACTCTGCAATGAAAATTTAAAGCATAGACGGTCACTCAAATTAAAAAAATAATTTTTTTTTTTTTTTTAATTATAACAAACAATGTTAAGGTCACCATTTTCTACCAGTGTTGGTTGAGGTAAATTTGCAATTTGGAATAAACGAACAAACATGTACTGATAGTCACTGGAGATGATCTCCAGCAAGGTATTGAGCTCTAGAATTTCAGAAGCAGTCTCTAGAACACACACCTCAGAAAAAAAGTAGGGTTAATAACACAAGTTCCTCAAGACAACAAAAAGATGGTCCAGAGTCTGAACCTTAAAGTAATACCAACTTCTTGAAATGGAGAGGGAAAAAAATGGAGCATTTCTAGTGTTTAAAACAAGAAAGTAAAAGACCAAAGCAATAAATAGGCCATGATGTCACATTATATACTCTCTGTGGCCTCTCCTCTTTGCCTCTCTCACTTGGAGTCCATGAGACTGTCACAGAAGAAGATCCAAAACAACTATCACAGTATCTCAGACATGATGTCAGGAAAGAATAAGTAAAGGAAAATAAAGCATGCTCATGCTCTGAATATTTAGCATGCTCTAAATATTTAGAGAGCTAAATGCTAAAACTTACAATTCATCTTCTCGTAGATTTAGTAACTTGAGGGCGGTGAGGAGTCTCCAAGATGGTCCATCCCACCCAAAGGTCAAGTTTCTAAAAAATGAGAATTACAACAAACAGAAAGTATATGTGATCTTTTATAGCATGACAGCCATGTTCCTGACAAGTGTTATTACAGAAATAATTTCTGATCTAAGGTCATAAAGGATTCCCAGACTCCTGTTAATCTGCTGCTGTCCACAGCTAGGAGACAGTCTATCTCAAGCTGGCATTTATCACTTCCACATGCATGCTCTTCCACAAACAGCAAATGTATCAGTTTGTTAAAAACAGATAGTTATTTTATGCTAAATTTTGACAACAGAAGCAAAATTCGACTCCCCCAAAAAATGAAAGGAAAGCCCACACTGAAACAGATACCTACTCTAAAAAATCATGATTCTTTAGAATGGAAAGTTTTGCATTTCTCTGGTTATCCAGTGGTGGAAAATATCTGAGAAGAGTATCTGCATAAAAAAAACACATTAAAAAAATAAATAAATGCTATGCAGGAGAAACCATCTTCAACTGTGAAATAACATTTCAGCCATATAATTCAAGTGGCTACAGACAAGACCAAAAGCTGTTACATTTGAGTGAACCTAAATAAATCAAAAGTTAATTTGAGAAGTGCTCACTCACTCAAAAGCAATCAATGATCTGCAAGATTGCATTCTTATAACAGAAATCCTGACTTATGAAAAGCTTTCAGTAACTTCAAGATTAAGGTCTTGGTCCTAAATAACTGAAGTCAATGACAGAGTCTAAGAATCACAATTTTAGAACAAAGTTCTAAAGACAAAGTGACCAAAGAATACTAAATTGGAAATCTCCATTCTCTAAATTCTGCGCAGTTCAAAGTGGTATCAATCACTATTCTATTTCCTGGAACTGAAAAATATTTTGATGGTATTAAAATTATATTTAACAATGCTGTAATATGCATTAAGCATATGTGCACTGTGCATATAAATGCAAGTGTGTGAACTTTTTCACTGTCCTTTTCTTATTCCTTTTACCCAGATCTCCTTTTGAAGAGATGTAGTATTAACTTGCTCAGATACATCTCTCCACTCTTCTACCTTTCAACCTATAAATCTAACCTGATGATACATAAACACTGCTGTGTGGGTTATCAGTGGTAACAAATCCATATTCTAGGAAGAGTCGCTGGTTATCATGAGGCCCATAGCAGATAAACACTTCTTCATATTTCTTGCACTGTGTATTTGTCCTAATTTCATAGCTTCTGGTTTGTTCATTAAATGCAGCTTTTACCTTTGAGAAATTAAAAATAAGATATTTTACTTTAGGGCAAAAAGAGAGGAGAAACAAGGTAGTTAGACCTTGATCATTACAGATCAACAGTATGGATCTCTTCTCTAATACTATAAAAAAGGATGCAAATATCTAGTGTTGTAGATGTCTGAACAGGCAACTGATTTGGTGGATTCCACACTAGTATTACCCTATGAATACGAATATAAAGAACAAATATCAAAATTTTCACCTGCAGGATTCACCACCCAGCCTGTAGACAGAAACCTCAGACACACAAACAATGATGCAGAGCTGGCTGCTTTTGTGCTATCCCAGCTCCATGCTAACAGACAGTCCCTGCTCTGTACATCACATTCTCCTCAGCTGCTTTGAACTCAGAGGTAAAGGGACTATGCAAATCTTGAGATTTGTCACGGGACATAAGCCTTTTGGGAAAACAGAGCTGAGTTATTAAAATTCTTCCCAGCTACACTGCAGCAAATCTCACTCAGCCATTGGGTGTTCTCCCCATACCTCTGCTTCACTAACTGAACTAAAAGCTTTGAGCCATTATTATTCGGCTATCCCAGGCTGAATAACAAGTTCTAGGGTATATACAAACTCCGAGCCTGCTAGTGTCCTCCAGACAGACTCTGCCATCTCTCACTGAACTCCACTTAATCTATCGCATACATGAATATTGTACAGAGTCAGCGAATTTACAAATAAAGAAGTGATCTATTTTTAGTCTCTTACCTGAACTCTTGGGTTGTGGTTTAGCAGATCTAAATATGGTGCCAAAGCATAAACATCTGGCTCAAGAGAGAAACATTCCCTCTGTGAATGTTTCATGTATACTGTTCTGGTATTAACAGTGCACCAAGCCCACTCTAGGGCACTGTAGTTAAAAACAGTCTCTATGTTCTCAGCAAACAATGGTTTCAAGGAAGAAAAAAAAGCTTTGGAAGACATGTACAACTCATGGACCATGGCTCTCTGCTCCTGAGCCTTCTTTCTTAAAGGTTCAGGAAGAAGGCTGACTACTTCTTGCTCCATACAAACAGGACAAGTGTACGTCTTGGGCAAAACATCAAGATACGGCTTCCACAGAGATTTATCACCAACATGCTTCTCTGCTATTAAAAATGTGCACAGTGCAAGCAAAGGAGATACAGGAGGTTTCCACCTATTAAAAAACAAAACAAAATTACCAATAGAGAGGACACACAGAGCTAAGAGAGAAATGGCTGCAATAATATTTTCTCTCTCTTCCAGTACTTTTAAGTGTTATAAATAGCTTTAATAGCTTCTACTTTAAACTTATTTAAATTCTTTAAATTCTTTTGATGATTTCAAAGGGAATTTTGAGTTCGTTTTATTGAGAAACTATAAAAGCTGTCTTGTAGTAGCAATTTTAGGTTCATCACTTGTTTTTGTTGCTTTTTTTTAAAGATAGCAAACAAGTATTCATTGTCCAATATAGGCCTTTGTTCTGAACTTTTTAAAAGGCTGTATTCATCCAAGCGCTTTTTAACCTCTTTTTAATCCCTTCTCTTATTGAAGTGCATTCAAAGATTCCCAATAAATCACTCACAACTGGTTGAAGTCATTTTGGTCCTGGCTGGCCTTAGCAGCAGATCAAGTTCAAGTATCTCTCCAACTCTCCCTAGCTAAAATGGACTGTTCAGTGTCCAAATCTTTCTTATCTGAGCATTCCATGCACATGAAAGACAAGAAATACTCTTGAAAGTTCAGATCTGCAGTTTAAAATCCTACCTCCACTTAAAGTAGGAGCCAATGAGCAACCCAAAGGAAAGGCCAATTGAGAAAGTCCTGTTTTATTTTCCTGTCATAAATGTTACTTTTCACTTACTTTGTAATGTACTTTCCTAAGGAGCTACTAAGGACAGTAGCTGTAGTGAGTAAGCATTTTTCAGGCAACGAGATAACCAGTTCCCCTGCCTATAAGGGAAAAAAAATATATAGAAAACAAATAGCACACATACAAAAAAACTGGCTCTTTTAGTGCATGATTTCTGAAAACATACTAATGTCAAGAAGCAAAAGGATGTGACATCCAACTTGATAGAAACTGAATGGTTTAATACAGTCTCAGTCCAGGCAAGGAGGATGGTTGAGTCAGTGTGAACTGTCACCGGTAGAATTATCTGTTCACAGAGCTGTTCGCCCAGTCACTCAGCATCACCATCTTCTTCGCACAAAGATACACTGTGGAATAGATCTTACCCAGACTTCCATCAGCACACCAGCATGGGAAAAAGATATTTAAGGTCATGTTTATCCTGTCTTGTTCACCAAACCTCTGTCTATGTAAGTAGCCTTCCTATCTGGCTTGAGCCATATGTCTAGCCTCATAGGAAGAGGGCACAGATCAATTGAGTATTCTTGCCTTCCTATTCTACATCCAAGTTTCCCTACCTGGCTCAAGCTCAGATAAGCTCGCATTTCATTCACTCCACCCTCCTAGCACTGCACCTTCTGATATCAGATATCTGTGTCACTGATTGCCTTAAACTGCAACAAGAAACTGATTGATAAATCGTTGTAGAGAGGACAGAAGTGACTTTACACAAGTCTTTAAAGCACACAGGATCGTTTAACAATATAATTGCAAATTCTGGTATTAGACGATAAAGCTACATCTATCACAGGGATCCCAAAGCCCTTTCCTTGTTGCAAATGCCACTACATCCCAGAGAGCTCGGAGAAACTCTTGCAGTAAGAGTGAACATTACAAACCTGAAGGGCTTTTGTTGTCATCAGTCCTCTTCCTGTATCTGAAGAAGCAGAAAGAGAAGGCTTATAGTAAAATACAGAGGACTCTAATAAGCTGCACAAATTAGGATGCCTGCAAGGCAAGACTCTAGAAGAGTATATTTACCTCTAACAAATTGTAAAAGCCACTTATGAGCTGTTTCAGATAACAGCTCATTACTCTATTCTTTAAGTCTCTTTTTACTTTTCTACTGCTTTTCAGGATCCTGAGAAAACCATTTCTCCAATGCCCCAAGCAATACTTGCTGTTCAATTTAATAGTTTGCTTACCTCCTCTTTCCCCCACTTTTTGTTAAACACACCCTTTGTCACTCGCTGTAACTTCAGGTTTGAGCTTTAACTGTTTCTTACAGTTTCTATTCACAGTATTTTTACCTGACTCATGCTATCTTCTCTATTCTCCTTAAATATAATACTACAAAAGTTTTGAAATATAGGAGGAAATAAAGGGAGAAAATGCAAGGAAATTTATCTTTTTCGTAAAGTGCCATGTGTCATTCTTACTAAATGAATCTCATCTCTATGACAATTTACTTATTCATTAGATAGCAAAGATGTGTTGGATAACATGCAAAGAAAAAGAGGATGAAGAAATGTTAACAAGGTTTGGTTCTATATGTGGAAACATTTAAGTGAGACTATTTTCTTCTAGATAACATGTGCTCAGTTTTTACAAAGAATTCTGCACAGGTCTGCAAGTGTTTTTGGCAGATTCTCATCCTGAAGCTTTACACAAGACTATCTTTATATAAAAAACAGTTTACAGTACTTTGACATATCTACTTATTCGTATTTAACAATATTCCTGTGCTTTTTGTTTGAAAGAGCAACAGTAACTGAAGACATCCAAGTGTGAGATTTGAAACAAAAGCAGGAACCTAACATCTTTAGAAGAAACAACAATATATATCACCAAAAATTAAAACATTACCCCAGAACTCTGCTGGCCTTAAATTACTGTCCTCAAATCCTCTGTCTTTCAGCCACTTCTTCAGTTTAACGTATTCCAGCTTGTGACTACTGTTCACTTAAAAATAAAAAAAAAATAGTGCTATAAAATATCAGCCTAATGGAAAAAGTAAAGAAGTTGGAAAACATTACTGGATGTCCAGAAAAGGCATGTTTGGGGCTTTTTAGTGTGACACAATAGTACTGTAAAAAGGCTTCCCTCTCATTAGCTTGCTAAGTTTTGCGCCTCTGGAAACTGGGACTGTAGGACTTACTCAGCACATTCCAGGGCCAAGGAATTTAAAAATAACGTAGTACTTCCCATTAGTCAGAAAACAAAGCTCACACTATTCACAAGCTCTGATTGGAATTGTTTATTGATGTCAGAATCTTTGTACAGAAAAAGTTGACACTGATAAATGTTATTTTGAGAACACAAACGTGTTTGACAAACATGCATCTGGACAAGCAATTGATAACTTTATTATTTCGCTTTGCTTCCATGGATTGTACCTCCATTCATAAAATTCTGCAAGTGTTTCCTTCTTCTCTTTCGACCTGTCCGACCTCTGTTCTTCTTCATGGTAAGCAAGTTTTTGCCTTATTTAGACAAGCTGAGTTTAAAAAAAAAAAAAAAACTTTAAAAGTTCCATTAAAAAATGCCTACAGCTCCTTCAGTACTCCTTCCACCCATTGTATTTTTTAAATCTGTTAGAGAAATCAGATTGTTACCTACTTAATGTGTTAATAATGCTCTTTAAAGGTTAGAAAATATGCTGTAAGCAAACCCCTAAATGAAAGTGAATGAAGAGGGTGAAGGAAGGTTTTACCATCATCTTGGCCATAGCCCTCCATAGGAAAAGGGATAGTGGTGTTTATATACACAGAATTTCAAACAGAAAATATACCACAGTTTTTGAAAATTAACTGAGATATGCAGCCTCTGTAGTTTACTACTTCTAACAAGAATAGCAGAATGGGGTCTACATGCAAAACAACAAAGCCCACGTATACATGATCACAAAATCCAGTATCATCCCTACAATAACACTACAGCTCAGAGAGTCAAACATGACTCGTGTTCATTCATTATATGTGTACGTGGGTGCCAAAGGGGGAAACTGCGCAGGAAAGCAGGACATTTTTACCATCCTCGGACAAGGCCTCTCACGGCATCCCCAGGACTCACCAGGAGAAGCTGGGCGTTACCGGCTGCAGCCAGTGCGGCCAGAAACGGGCCTAAGATCAGGAAAAAAAAAAAAATCGCCAGTGCAGCATGAGATCAGCAGAAAAAGAAAAAAAAAAAAAAAAAAAGAGAGAGAGAAGAAAGAAAAAAAAAAAGCATGTACCGCCACACCGAGCATCGCACGGGTCAAACTCCAAGCCTATAAATACCGCGGCGGCGAACCTCCCTCTCAAGACAGAGCCACCTCCGGCTAAAGGAAGCCGAAAGGACACCGGAGCGGTAAGAGACCGAGCCTCGGCAAGACGGGCTCCCCCCAGCGCGGCCCACCTGGGCGGAGCGGCCGCCGCTCCCGACCGTTGTCCCGCGGCCCTTGTCCCCCAGCCGTTGTCCCGCGGCGGCCGTTTCCCGCCCCCGACCGTTGCCCGCCTCGCGGGGGGCGGGGCTCTGCGGGCGCCATCTTAGCTGCGCCCTGCCGCCGTTGGTGGGCTCGTCTCCTCCTGCGAGGTTGCGGAGCGGCCGGGGGAATCTGCGCGGGGCTGCAGGTGGGTCGGGAGGGCTCGTTCTCCGCCACTCCCGCACGCGGCCCTGCCGCTCTTTGCGGCCGTGGGAGGGGAGAGTCGGTCGGTCCCTCGGTAACGGAGCCCATCAACCGTCGGAGCCCCCCGAGGGGGGGCTTAGCCGGGCTTTGCCGCTTTGCCTTCCCGTTAAGAAGACGTTTGACGTCCCATTTGCGGCGAAATCAGGACGTCATGGCGAGCCGGGAAGGGAGAGGGAGGGGGGCCGCTCCGGTGAGGCTGATCAGTAGCGGGGCAGCGCCCGGCCTCGTAGCTTTCACGTGTGTTTTTCGCAGCTACTTAGGGATTCTTGCTCGCACCTACCTGCTCGTGGCTGACTACAAACTAATCTAGAGAGGGGAGTTCATTTGAAAGTGAACAAAACGTTGGTTTACCTGTTTGGTTTTTTGCTTTATTATGGGGGAAACAAAGTTTCTTTAAGTCATGTCTACAAGAAAAAAAGCAATTTTGTTAAACGTATATTTCTGGCTAAAGCATGATGCGTTAAGCAGAAAGAATCCTGTAATCGATATAGGGACCACTGTTTCCCTCCGGAAATACTAAAATTAAAACTAAAACTCTTACCTGGCACTTGGGGGTTAAGCAACTCCTGTGCTTTTCTGAGCCCTCTTCCCTGCTTCTCCCCCCCCCACCCCCCACCCCAATATAATTCAAAATGGAATTCTAAATAGTACTCTCAGAAAAGCATTTTAACCCTTTATCAAATTTCTATCTTTGCCAAACCCAAGGTGAAATGTTCTTCATTTCCATTGCAGTTAGTCTAATTTTGGCATACGTTCAGAGAAAATGTCCAGCACCCCAGTGGCTGTGGTGACAGGGGGCAACAAAGGAATCGGATTTGCAATTGTGCGAGCTCTCTGCAAGCAGTTCCAGGGGGATGTGTACCTGACAGCCCGAGACCCTGGCAATGGGCAGGCAGCCGTGGCAAAGCTGCAGGAGGAAGGGCTGCATCCTCTCTTCCACCAGTTGGATATTGATGACATGCAGAGCATCAGAACCCTCCGTGACTTCCTTAAGGAGAAATATGGAGGGGTGAATGTGCTGATTAACAATGCAGGGATTGCTTTCAAAGGTAAGAAGCTGATTGTCTGGGAAGGTTTTATGTGCTATGAAGTTGTATGGAGAAAGATAGTAGATACCTGAAAGATTTTTCTAAAGCTTCTTGTGCCAGTGTCACACTGCCTTTTTACCTGGACAAGTTGCATGCCTTCTCAAGCAAAAGAGGAGGGTTAAGGTCAAATGTCCCTTCCTTTAGCATCTCATGGTCCAACCATGCATGTGAAAATGCTTCCCTGGATGATGGTAATCACTTTGTGTACCTAGCATGAAAATAATTTAGGTGTACAGTCAGCGTATGAGCAAGGTTGGGTTTATTGCCTCTGTGCCTGTGAGTTTCACTAGGCTCATGGGAACTCATCTGCACAAATATCAGCCATGCTCCTGTGGGATCTTTGTCTACTTTCTTCTGCCCAGCTCTTTCTCTTCTGCAAGCCTCCTGGCCTACTGTGTAGCTCAAGGATTACAGCTGTTAAACAAGAACTTTTTTTTTTTTTTTTTTTTTTTTTTTTTTTAAAAGGGTGTTTTTTTTTGTTTTTTTTTTTTTGTTTTTTTTGTTTGTGTTGAAAAAGCCTGTTTTTTTTTTGTTTTTTGTTTTTTTTGATCATCTTAACTTATCTTTGACTTCCTCAGGCCATTCAGTTATCTGCAAAGCAGTTAACCTAAATCCTGCTAAGCCACTGTCCTGAACAACAATTAACTTCATTCTCGAGCAGAAAGGGAGATTGATAAAGCAAAGGAGGCACAATAACTGTGAGGTAAAGGAGTGCATTTGCCTCAGAGGTGTTTCCAAAAACAAATGGAGAATCTTGTTAGCTGCAGAGGCAACAGATCTTGAGCATGAACAATTACTGACTCATTATCCTGTCAGTGCAAGTTTGTTCTTCTCATATCTTTAGGGAGAGATGCATGGAAACTTTCTTGATTGTTTTGTTTTGAATTTCTTTGCCTGGTCTCCAACTGGGACATGAATTATAGAATGAACTAAGGAGGCCTCTCGGGCAGTGTGGATCAAGCCTCACACACTGCGAAAAATGGAGCCCTTTGTGTATTAAGAATGCATCCAATCCTAATTTCAGTCACAGTATGTATGGTGCTTTGCAGCAAAACTATTAATGTTAAAAATAGGTCCTAGAGGGCTTAACTCTTAACATAGTTGAACTCTAAGATGAGTTTGTGAGAGTGAGATGCTAAAACCTTTCAGTAGTGGCTAAGAGATTATCTATCTGTTTAAGCATATGCTTCCAAAAACCTGCAGGTGATCAGGCCAGTATTTCTTTGATTTGTCATTGGGGCCCTAGCTCAACCTACTTGTGACAGTGAGTTTGAGTAAGACTGGACCATTGCCAGCAGTTCACTACCTGGACTGCTGAAATAGAATCACCTCCAGTAGCTGCAGCAGGATTTGCCAGAGCTCTTCTGTGAGGCCTTAGTAACTGACTGACTTGCTATTGGGTAGGAATTGGACAGATGAACAAGTGAAGTATGATGAGCAGTGGAGGTCTTGCTGCTTCCTGTACAACATCATAGATCTTTTTATTTGGAAGTTACCTGCAGATATTTAGCCTAGACTTTCTTCAGACTGACAACTTGCTGTTTGTCAGCAGTAGGTGATACAATTAAGAAGAGGAGCCAGTTGTAACTAGTACTGCATAAGGATCTAGCAGTGAGGCCAGAGGGCTTATGTACAGCTGGCTGTGTTGCTTATTTTATACTCTGGCTTTAACTCTGGCTTCTAAGATTGGCATTTCTATCCAAGCTTGCTTTCTGCCTCCCCAAGTTTTTACTAGCATCTCAGATTTCACACTTTTCTTTCTTTATTGTACTGTGTGTTATTGCTGACATTACATTTGTCATAAAATTATCAGCTTATTGTATTTCTGCTGCTGTACATATAGTCCAGCCAAGTCCTTAGGCCAGCAAAAAAGCTGTCTAAACTGGGGATGTGCTTGGGGTCGCTTTCTGAGCAAGGCTGTCAGAACTGTCCTAATGCTCCCTAAGCCTAGGGAGATCAGATCAGTGAGATGTTACAAGCAGTTATTCTGGTTAGATAAATGAGTGGGTCTTTGGGCTATAGGGAGGCATCTCTGCTGCTGAGTGGGTATGAAAGCAGGAGTTCAGTGTTGTCTGAGGTTTGGTTTCTTTGCCCCTCTAGCTGTTGTAGTTTCAGGTTTAAATGAAAGGTGTTGCAGCCTTTGATGGATTGCCTGTTGCTCAAGAGGGTAGACAAGTTGGTAATTAAAGCTGTGTTTTGCAGGAAAAACACAACTAGATTAAATACTGAATAACCTGCCATTGCTTTTCTTTCAAGTAGACACAGGCCTGGAATATGTCCAGACAAGTGGACACCTGCCTAATCTATGCAGGTGGCCTTTACCATTGTGGAGATTGAAGATAGCAGAGGAAGAGCAATCCTGTCACTTTGTAACTCTTGCCTTACCCTGTTGTGGAAGAGCCTTGACATACGGGTTTTTTGCTGAGCCAATTTATCAGTTGATGCTGCTCTACTTTTGGTGTTGGTGAGCTGTTGGTGTTGTCCTGTGAAATAGTGTAGTTCTGTGGTCCCATTATGCTGACCTCAGTCAGCTTCCTTCTCTTTCCTAGCCACTAGTGCCTGCTCTTTAACTGTTTATCTGTTGTCAGCATAACTCTGCCTGTTCAGAGAGATGACTTATGGAACATGTTTACTGCTTTGTGTGTATTTGTTGTGTGTGTGTGTCTTTTTTTTCTTTTTCTTTTTTTTTTTTTTTCTCTCCTTCAGACTGCACAGTCTTGCCTCTGCATCTGATTTTCCCCTCCTCTCCCTGCCCAAGTTAAAATCTTCAGCTAGGAAAAGGTAAAAACATCATTGGCCTGTAATTAAAATAATTTTGCATAGCTAGATTTTTCATTAAAAAATAGTGTCTTTTCTTCTGTATATTTCAGTCATTTTCCTAGTTAATAAACTAGAAAGAACTAAGATAAACTTTTGGTTTTCAGTAGTTCTGTAACTTCTTTTCAAACAGCTTTTTAACACTGACTTGTTTTTTTTTTTTTTTTCTTCCCTTCGTTTCCTTGCTGCCATCTGCTATAAAAAGTTCTCGATACTGCTCCATTTGCAGTCCAAGCAGAGGTTACACTGAAGACTAACTTTTTTGGAACCAGGAATGTTTGCACAGAATTGTTGCCTCTTGTGAAGCCTTATGGTAAGTGTAACTCAACACTTACCATACAGAAGTTTCTCTACTTACCATAGAGAAAGTTTTATGTAAACTTTGCTGCTCATTATATAGCAAAATCCAGTCCTGTCTCAGAAGTACACTGCCCCATAATACCTACCTTGGTGCATTGTAGGTAAGAGAACAGAGATAGTGGGATTTCTCATTGCAAATATTGTCTCTTGTATGTATATGTGTATATGTATATATGGAAGTCGACTTTTTGTCCAGGCCCATTCTTCCCTTATGGACTGGAATGGAATTCTTATGGCACTCTAAAGAAGTAGTAGAGGACTTTTCTGTGTTCTGTCCGTGACATCTGTCTATATGAAAAGTTCTTAGTTAAGAAAGTACATTTTTGGGGATGCAGATACCTAAAAATAGAATTTATGTTATTTTCTTATCACTTGAGTTTGTGACATTTTTGTCCTCAGAGCTACTGCAGAAACCTGCTCTGCAGGCTTGTTGGTTTATGTTTAGAGTTGTGGCCTCTGGTTTGCATTTAGCATTTGCAAATATCAACAGATGTGTTATTGATAAACATCGCTATGCTAGCAGAAGATGCTAGCAATATGCAAATAATATGTATTGATCAGACTACAGTCTTGCACAGAATGCTGCTATTTTCCTAACCTTGGAGCACTGAAATGCCTTGGATTCCTGCTGTTATATCACAGATAATTTGAAAGAGGGATGTTTTGTTCAAAGCCTCAATTAAGTTTAAGGGTTGGGGTTTTCTTTGTTTTTAATGCAAGTGTTTTCAAGACTTGTGATTACATATGCATGCAAAGATCTGTTAAAAATAAGCGTTTACTACTCTGCATAAAATACAGTCCATGTTAATGTTTAAATACATCTAGGATTTTAAGATAAAAAGAGTACAATGCATGGCATAGAACCTATGAACTGTTAATCTCTAGGAAGGAAGGTAAAGAACAAAGAAAAGTAGGGAGGAGGGAGCAGAGTATATAGTGCAGAAGATCAGGCTTGTTGATAATTAACAAAGTATTAATCTCTTTGGCTTTTCAGATATAAATATTTCTGTTGATTCCTTAGTTCAGTCCAAATTGTTGTGCACTAGCAAAAAAAGCACAAGATAGCAGTGTAACAGTTATGGAGAAGAAGAGTGATTTACTGATCCAGCTGATTGATCCATCTGTACTAAAATGATGGGAGACAAATAGTGTGCTGCAATGTGCATGCCAAGATTTGTAAATCAGCAGGTAGTCAGCATCCAAGCTTATGGACTCTCTGCTGTAGTGCCCAGACTGCTTTTGCTGAATTCTATATTCTGCCTTTTGGGGTATGTTTTTATGGCACTTTGTATTCAAACTATTGCAAAAGTGAGAAAGCTTTCCATGAGAACATCAAGGTAATATTTAAAGTCTAGTAGCTATTACTGAAGAAACAATTTAGTACTATAAATATGCCTATAGTTTGCAAAAGGATATTTAATTGAAGCACACCTTCTTTGACAGAGAGATTTTGCAGTTTTACTCCTTAAATTATCTTTTGCATTGAAATTCACTGGAAATATTTAACATTCAGTGAACTGTGATCTTCCAGAGGCTCTGCAAAACAGTCCATGTGAAATGTTTTATGGGTAGGCCCATAAGTAGTGACTATGTAGTTATTGAACAAGCTCACTTCAATGTCTTAGCTTGTTTAGAGTGTGTAAAAGTAATTAATTAGTCTCTCTCTTCTTTTACCAGGCAGAGTGGTGAATGTCTCTAGTTTTGCAAGTATCTCATCCTTGGCAAAGTGCAGCAAAGAGCTTCAGCAGAAGTTTCGCAGTGACACAATCACTGAGGAAGAGTTAGTGAAGCTCATGACCAAATTTGTAGAAGATGCCAAGAAGAATACACACGAGAAGGAGGGTTGGCCAAATACTGCCTATGGGGTGTCCAAAATTGGTGTCACAGTCTTGTCCAGGATTCAAGCACGGATGATAAATGAGAAGAGAAAAAGTGACCACATCCTTCTCAATGCCTGCTGTCCAGGGTGGGTGAGAACAGACATGGCAGGTCCTAAAGCCCCTAAATCACCAGATGAAGGGGCTCAAACCCCAGTTTACTTGGCGCTTTTGCCTGCAGATGCTGATGGTCCTCATGGCCAGTTTGTTAGTGACAAAACTGTCCGAACCTGGTGAGCTTATGTGTGGAGCCACACACAAGTGGTAGTGTCGCTGTGGCTCTGACTGCGCTGGCTGGGCATTTACCCAGAGCAGTCTCGTCCTGCCATAGCAGCCCCGGGGTGGTTATCATTTGGTGAGGGTTAGTTTTGGAACTTCTCCAGGATTTTACCTGAATTTATTTTTGGTTAAATCATGGATAGCCCTTCTCTCACTCCCATTGAAACAGCCTACATCTGACATGGAGGTTGGAGGAGGAGGCAGGTGCCTTACCTGTTTTCAGTTCATTACATCTTTCTGGGGACAATAATTACCTTTTTTGGGCGGGGGGAAGGGGAGCAGGTTATGGGTTTTGTCTCAAGTGCTGGAGGTTTTTTGCTTTGCTGCAGTCTGACCAGTTTGGGGGAAGGTTGATAAGACTAGAAGAGGATCATTGCTTTATAGACATTCCTTACTATTACAAAATAGAATTAGATAAAAGTAAAAATATCAATGATTTATCATTACAGAATAGATAATCTATTGACTTTATTGATGTCTACATAAACAGGTATATATAAAAAAGATTACTTGCTATTTTAGATTTGTACAACTGACTTATCCTGATACTAAAAATCTGTAATGTTTGTTTGAATATCTCTACATTTTCTGCACCTAGATTTGTTGCTGGAATGCATGATGTTCAGAATATATATAGAGAAAATAAACTACCAAATTAATTTACTAAACTATTCTCTAGGACTTGCAGCTCATTTATTTCACAGTTGGAAGTTTCTATATTACAAATCTGGATTAAGTGCTGCCCACACAGTAAAGTGAACTGTGAATGTTGTAGTGCTGTTGCACAGTAGTAATGAGAAACCCAAAAAATAAATAACAAACCGATATATGAGGAGAAATAAAATCGCTCCCGGCCTACCTCCAACAGGAGCGGCACGGGCCCGGCCAACCTCCGAGGGGCCCGACAAACTTAAGAGTAAGGGTAAATAATGATGATAACTGAAAAGAAACCCCGCCCCGGATCCTAGTCAGGGATTCCCCCGGCTCCGCCTCCGGAAGAATCCCGACGCCAGCGACGATAAAATAAAACAGGCTTTGGGCTGCAGCAGGGAGCAGGAACTGCACAGGTTTCAGCTACTGCCAGGTTACAGCCAGACAACTTGCTCTTTGCCAGAACCTGCCCTCTGCAAGGGAAGGCTGCTACCCTCTTCCATGGGCTGGGAGCTGGTTGGGGAGCAGGAAACAATTGCACATAAATCTGTCATTTTCGTAAAAGGTTGTTAATTCTTAACCAATAGTCAAGAGACGATGCCAAGAGTGGTGAGGTCGACTGTGATTTTCATTGGTTTCCCTGGTACAGTTGTACAGTTTGTGTTCAGGCATCCTTAGGTCAAAAAGCATTGTGTGTGTATATATATATATTTTGTAATCAACATAGCACAAAGGAGTGATTATTAGCTGGTCTTTTAAGGATAGATTAGCTATTGTTTTTATTAGACAGATGAGAGAACTGCCTCACAACTAGCAAAGAAGTGGATGAGTGCTGCCCTTCAGCTCTCATGTTAAACTATTTTCCATGGAAAAATAATATCTTACTGGCGCCTGAAATTTAAGGGCAACAGATATCAGTTACAAAATCCCTGCATAAAGCTTTTTATGTATTTTATGTAATACAAGCAGACTACTTGCAGTATCATAGCTCTAAAAGGAAACAGGTCAATAGAAACTTGGCTGCTGGTCTGATGTACAGCTGAGTGGAGCATGGTTTTGATTTGTTCCTCTAGGTGTAGTTACCGATACCTTGGCAAAATAAAACTGGGTTGTCCTGATTTAGTAATAGTTTGTATGCTATTCTAAAAGATGTAATGCATCAGTAGAAAATGAAACCTAACAGTTCTTCATGTTTGAAACACTGAGTCATTTAGTTTCAAAAGCTATGTGTCCTTCTAGTCAGAATGCTTGAACTTCCCAACTGAACCCATATCCAGACTTTCACAGAAGTCTGGGGCAAACGTCTGGAAGGTGGAAATGATGCTGGGGCTGTGCCTGGCTCTTGGTAGGGCACAGCTGTTTGTGGAGAGCAGAAGGCAGGGAACAGGACAGGGAACAGGCTGTGCAGGCTGCACAGTAGGCAGACAGGGCTTGCGCCGCTCTGCCATGTGGCTTGGTTGGTTCTGTTTTTAAAGGTGCCTCCTTGCTTCTGTCCCATGTCCTTTCTGTCTGCAGTGTTTTGTTGCTTCCAGATTCTGGCACACTTGCAGAATGGGTATTGTATAAAGTGTAAGAAAAGTCTTAGGAAAAAGATGAAGTCTAATAACAGTTCTGCTCTGAAAAACTTTTACACGATTTACTCTTTTTCTTTATAGAGGGTGTCACTAACATTTTTATTTTGGAATTTATTAGCCAAAGAAAATGTCTGGCAGTGCAGTAGCTGTGGTGATTTGAGACAATAAGGGAAGTGGATTCACAATTGTGAGAGCTCAGGGGAGGCCGTTTCTTTGGGATGCCAAATTTTGTGTGCGTTGTGGTCAGGCCTTAGCAGCAAAACATTGGGAATGGACATAGTGGCTGCCTCCACATCATTTGGATAGAAACAGCAGGGCCTACAAGGGCTTTCTGAAGGAGAAGTGCAGGGATCTGAGCGTGCTGTTCTGCAGAGCCGTGCTTGGGAAAACCAGTGATCCAAAGGTATGGAAGCAAGCAGGAAGGCAACTGGTCTGCTCTAAACCCTCCAGTGCTGGAAGTGGATCAGAGCCAGATGGTTTCTATCAGGCTGTCCTGCAATGCTGACAGCTGCAGTGAGCACCATGCTTCTATTGCCATATGGTCCCAGCAGTAAAAAGGGCAGCACGGTGGAGTGCGGCACATTTAGCCCTTTAAAACTGCACTGCACAAGCACCTGCAGGCTCTGAGGTCAACTTAACCAAAATGCAGAGAAAATATAGATTACAACTTTTTTTTTTTTTCTTAAAAGGTCTATTTCATTGTTTTTCTACATACGTGACAAAGATGACAAGAACCCTGCAAATTCCTTTACGTCCATAGATAATTTTAATTGAAGCCAGCACTTAAAGTAGGACGACCCAACATACAGGCAGTGTCCTGACTTTTAATGCTCTGGAGTTGTTATTGCTTTAAAAATGTGATTTTTAAATCACATTTAAGTTAGATAATTTAGATAAATTAGGTATCTAATTAGAAAATTAGATAATATGGCCATTCAGTATTACTTGAAACATCTAAATGCAAAACACAACTGAAACACCATATCACATTGGCACTTTGTTAGCATTTAATCTCATTTAATCTCAAACAATGGAAAAAAGAGTAGCAGAAACAATGGTATTTTACATTGCATTTTTTTTTCCAATTTTCCTTTTTATTCTGGACAGACTTCATTTTGGAGTAGACAGTAAATGAAACTGCCAGCTGGACTAAGTTCTAGCCTTAGGGGCCAGTTTTTGTCTACGCACTGCTTCACAAGGTTGGCTATTCACAGCACTGATCTATCTGAACAAATAGTACCAAAATGAAAGCAATATGTTTCCTGCCTTGGGATTTTGTTACTTTTCTGTTGGACCCTGCCTAATAAGGTTGACTAGAGTCACTACTCTAGGATGTTACTCGGTACTCTCAAAGTCTTATCCTGGTTATTTTTAGGTAGGTGCCCCCACTCTGAACCAATTGATGGGCATCATCTATTTTGTTTGCTTGAAGTTGAACAGTATTTAGGCATATATGGTAGAATTGGTTCTGGTTGTGTTTTATTTATATATACCTTGATTTAGACTCTTGATGGAGATAAAATACAGAAACCAAATAACTTACCAAACATCCCTCAGTAACTAATGTAAATGTTGTACGCGTTCATGATAGAAATTTAACACTGGAAATTAGGAGGGATATTAAAAAAAAATCTGACAAGTGCTGCACCACTGTAGTAGATAAAATAGACTTTTCTAGTGTGAAACAAACATATTTATATCAATCTCACATGAAAGGTGATGTGAACGCTCATTAATTGTAATGTAGTCAGGCCATGTCCGGAGGTAGGGGCGTAAGTAAATCTACTGCTTGATCCAATTCCAAGGGCTAGGATGCCCTTGGGATCTTGGCAGTGCTGCAGTGGTACATGTAGCAACCTGGGTTAATTCCTAGTACAAAGCCCTCAATGCTTGGTATTATAGGCATGCTTTCAATTAGCATAAATTCTGATTTAAATAAAAAAAAGAGATTGAGTTGTTTTTTAGATGATGTGTCAAGTAGCAGATTTATGAGCATCAGAGCTAAGCAAGTTGACTGGTCTGGAGGTTGGGTGGTTTTGGTGCATGGTTTGAACACATCTTACCACCAGCCGAGCACTTCTGGGGTATCTCTCACGGGGGAGTCTCCAACGCCTACTACCGTCTGATGTGGTGCTGACACTGTTCCTCGCTGGGAGACTAGTAGGATCTCTCCCTTCTTCCTGGCTACCTGTATCCTTGACATTGTAGAAGACCTCTGTCATGTTGTAAAAACAGCAAGCAGATTGAAAAGTGAAGTGGAAATCATAATGAGATGAATATATTGTGCATCCATATGACCCTGGTACAGTCAAATAATGCTTTGGAAGACAAGAACTTCTAAAAAGAGAACAAACATTCAGAAATTAATTAGAAAAGTATCTTAACATGCACAAAACAGCTTTTAGGACATGCACATCATTTGTTAGACATCATTAAGAATCCAAATGCTTTGCTCTCTTTGAAAGTTATATGAAATTAAAATTTATAAATTGAAACTTAAAGTGACCACATTACAATTTAAAAATATAAACTAACGTCTACCCATCATACTGAATGTATTTACTTTCATGTCTGAACAAGGGGAAGCATTAAGTGTTCAACATGTGACACTAGGAGGGAGCACTGACTACAACTCAAGACCTAGGTTGCTTTAATGCCACCCTGCTTATAAAGATTTGACTTTTAAGATTAAGATGTGCTACATAATGATGTAAACCTTTGCAAAATGTTCTCATATTTTCCCATGTACATTGCCCAAATGCATCACACGCACTTCTCTGGGTTTATGCAACGTTTCACGTGCACATGCTGACCTCGGGCGCACACTGATTTCCCAAATGGCTGGAAGGTGCAATAGCCACATGGACTACGTAAAAGCTTGTGACTAATTGCTAGGATTTTATAGTAAGGTAACATTTGGTGGAGTCAGGCCAGCACTGGGAGGCTTTTTTGGGTACCTGCTCTGGAGTGATGGGTGTACGCGGCTGGAGGGTGAAAGGACACGTGGCCGCCTTGGCTTCACGTCTCGTTTTGACCTGTGTGCATGAGGCCGCCCCAACAACTGGCATTACAGGTAGCAGCTTCTGTTTGCTAGGAGAACAGCGTGACAAATCACACTGCTAAAACCCGCTAGCAAGGGAAAACACAGATGATCTCGAGAAAATAAGAGAGTAGCTTAACATATAATTTACTGGAGATGACCAATGAAACATCGCCAACTTCAAAAGCCACCCTCCGCTCTCTCATCTTGAGCATCCAAACGGGGCAGGGGCGTGCAGAGGGTTTCTCTGACTTTTTCACCCTGAACAACCAGAGCTGCCTTCAAGTAGCAACAACAACAAAAAGGAAAAGGCTGAAGTTATGTAAGTTCGTAAGCCTCCCTACTCCAAGACATATTTTGTATTTCTCCATTACATAAACCTCTGTCTGGCGGGAGGGCCGCGGCGGCCCCCGCACTGCGACGCCGCCGCCAGGGGGCGCCTCGGCCGCGGGCCGAGCCGTTGGGCCGCA
>JAWLRI010000285.1:3141679-3188518 GCA_034781795.1 Crypturellus tataupa
GCGGCGGGTCCCGGCGCGGGGGGCTCTGACGAGCCGGGCGAGGGAGGGCAGCGGGGCTGCCCGCGCCGCGCGGGGCCGGCAGCGGCCCGGCTTGCTGCGGAGGTGCCCACCTAGGCGCGGGAAGAGGCTGCGGAAGGTCACGGGGGAGAAAATAGCTTTTTGGTTTGTTTGTTTTGCCCGATTCCGATCTATTTATTTATTTAAAAGCTGCTGGCATCTAGCCGCATAATGGATATTGATGCTCATGTACCTAAACTGTTAAAATCCACCGCGGCTCCTCTGGATGAGAAGCTGCTATTCACCCGTATTTTCACAACATCCCTTCTTAAGAACTGGACTGTAGGAGCTGTTTGCTTTCTTTTGATTTTTTTTTTCTTTTTTTTGAATGCTACATGGTGTTTTGTTTTGTTGCCCTGAGACGGCAAAAGCAAAAACAGGGGTGCACTGCTCAGATGTGGACACCTTACCCCCAGGAATCCAATTAGATCAAGCCCTAATGCCGTCAGAATGCTTTAGGATGTGGCTTTCATATGGTATTTGGAGTATCTAGGTGCTCTTGATAGTTTGCTTCCTGTTATCTAGATGGCTTTGCCCAGATATGCTTATAGATTTAAGTTTGTCATGCTCTGTTAGCAAAGCACCTAAGCCAAATTGATCTGGACAAACCTCTTAAGCAAATGGCAGTGCTCTTAACCTGGCAGAGAGCTACTAGGATACTGCCTAGCACAAGCATTGATCAAATGGCAAACAAATACAATCACGTAGTCCAGTGATTGAGGTCCTTGTGTGAGATGAGGGAAATAAGGCTCAGTTTCTTGTTCTGCCTGCTTCAGGACAATATTTAACGATGGATTGCTAGTTATTTCACTGAGAGTGTATTGCAAGTTTGACAATCTATCTGTTAAGCAAGCAGGAGGTTTGGCTTCCTTAAGCTTAATGGACCAAGGGTATCTGTATCTCAGAGGAAGGGTCTATTCTGCAAGTGGGTGGGTTTTTTTCCCCTTTTCCTCTCTCTGCTGTGAGGTACTGCATAGGTCTTGATGATAACAGAAAGTGTTGGAATATTTACTGTGGCACCAAGAAAATCCTCAACCCAAAACATAAAATGCTATCAGGCCTGGCTGTTTTTTTTTTTTTTTAATCAATACACTTCATAGAGTGGTTGTAACCTGGACACCATCCAGTGCTTATACCAGCAACGAATGAATCCTGCAATCAGGGAATGCAGAGATGGCTCAAAGCTGCCTTTAAATTTGTTCTCCTTTTCTGACTGCATCCAATTTGCTACTAAAACCTTGTCCCGATGTAGTTATTGCTGCTTATTGAAGTAAATGGAGGATATATAAATACTTAGTTGATATTTTTTTTTAGAAACAATGAGAGGCAAGCTCTTTCTAGAAATGCTCCTTTATATAAGGAACAACTTAGACATATTTTTGTGTCCCAACTATAAGAAACAAAATGCAAAACAAAATCTTTTTTGGAAACATAAAATATTTATGTTATAGGATAGAATTTAATGGCTCAGTGATGCAGCACAAGTTGCCATAACTTGGAGTTCATAAACCTCTGCATCTGGGTAAAAGAATATTTTGAAACTAGCTCATGAGAGAACGGGTATCGTAGGTAGCATAAAAGTGCAGGTGTGATTTCCAGTACTTAAAACACAACCAGACCTGTTTCCTAATGCTCTAAAACAGTTTAAATGTTGGGTTTTTTTTTTTTGTTTTGTTTTAATTTAGGTGCATTGCAGACAAAAGAAAATCAGGTCTATAAGACTTGGTTTTTATTCACTGTAAGAAATACTGATACCTTTGGTGATATACAGGAAGAAAACATTTCAAGCATCTGCTTGACAGGTAGAGATGCAGACTTCTGAGAGCTCCTGCTATGGGCTGAGAGGCCTGTAATGGGATTACTCTGAAAACTTGTGCTTTGATATGAAATGTTTCAAATCTTACTGTTACAGATGATTTTTTCATCTCTACAGTGTTTTGAAAGGATATGAAAAGCATTTGCTTCTCCTTCCTAAGTCCTTGTCAGCCAGTCCTTGTTGATAATGAGACCTTATAGTTTGTTCTCCCTTGTTCCAGGGAGATCCATATGCATGGAAGAAAAAGCATGTTTCATAAACAGGGGAATGTGACTACCAAACCACAAAAATAGGCAGTGTGGAGTTGGAGTCATGTCTGTAAAACTATTTTTAACTCCATTTTGAAATGTGATCAAATGACTTGTTTATTGTGATCCCATAGTGTTTCTTCACATACATTGCACTCTTATAATAACTTACCTCTGTCAGAACTTAAGCATTCATTGTGTCTTCATAACTCTGCGTGTGTCTTAGTTTATCAGGAAATTTTACCTTGCTATGAGAACCTAAGATGGATCCAGAAGAGCAGGAATTATCTGGTGATTACAGATATAGAAATTATTCTTCAGCAATTGAGAAAGCTTTGAGAAACTTTGAATCATCAAGTGAATGGGCAGACCTTATATCTTCCCTTGGAAAACTCAATAAGGTACAGTATCACAAAAACAAACAAATGAAAATAAAGTTTTGTATGCTTGTTAATTTTTCTATAAATTGCAGGACTTGGCACAGGTGAAAAATCAACCAAGTAGTGTAGAAGAGAAAAATACCAACTAGCGAAGAGAAGGGTAAGGAAGTAAATAAGTCAGTGCATTTATATAAATGTGGTAAGTTCTGGTAAAAACAACTTTTTTTTTTTTTTTTTTTAAATCCCCGAAGCAAGAAAAACCTCAGGTTAGTAGTTAAAGTAAGTCTAAAGCAGCTAAATAAATGCTATCCTCTTGATCTAGAAACAGGGCGTATGCTATTTGTCTCCCATTCAGTCTTTTAGTTTAAAGCTCTTCCTCTTCATGAGCATATATGGGAGAAGAGTAGTTATAGACATCTGGGAAATAGTATGAGAGGAGCTCTAGTAGTAATCATAAGAACATACTTCTTGTTGCAAGATATCCATCTGGTAACACGATGGATATCTTGTGGTCGCTAAACCTTAATTCTTCTGAGTTTCCTGTGGGAGGGAGAATGCAAACTGAAGTTGAGAGGAGAGAAGCTGGATGTTACTGGGGCAGTAGGGATTACGAGTTTCTGCCTTCATTGTTTCTCCCTGGTCCCTGATGACAGGTACAAACTGTGGCCCTTGATGATAATTTGAGACCTTCAGAATGATTATTTCTTTTTTTCATTTTGGAGTGAGATGATACTCACTAGTGACAAGTAGATTTTTATTATTATTTTTTTACCCTTGACAAAGAATATGCCCTGTGACTGATTAATGTCTATCTGAAACTCAGGTATAGAACTGCCAAAATACACATCAGTGTAGTGGAAACAGAAAAGCTTTTAGTTACTGTGTCAGTCCATCTGTTGTGGTATTTTATGGACTTAATCTTCTTAGAAGCGTAAGAATTGGTAGAACAAATCATCCCCTGTGTTCATCTGCTTCTGTCTCTTATCTGAAAATAAGAGTGATGTCACATAATTCAGAGGAATATTCCACAAACAGAGGATTGTGAAATAAGTTGACAATAGCTGGGCTCTTAACTCCTATGATTACTTGGTCTCGTTTACCCTAGAGCTGTTGAGTTTTGTTTGTTTTCAGTATTTCGCTACCATGAACCTACTTAGCTTCTTCTACAGTCAGTTTTTGTAATCTGAGGATAAATGAAACAACAGGGAGAGAATGAGTAGGAGGGAGGAGATCAACAATATCTCAGTAATTAAAATATATTGTTTAGAATGTATTTTTAACACTGCATGATACCATGTTCAGAAAACTAGGTGTCATTATAACTGATGTTTAATGATGTCTGTTACTAAGCAAGTGTGAAATGCTGAATAGCAGAGAGAAAAGAAGAAAAGAAAGACAACGAATCTGAGATGAACTTGTCATGTTTCTAAAGTAGTATGGAAGAAGCCTATAATATCCCTCTTAAAATCCCTTCAAGGATTTATGTACTGTTCTCCTTAATTGTGTTTGTTCTTGCTTACACACTTGGATTCTTTTCTCAGGCTTTTGCTCCTGCAAGCATGCTTCACTGATACTTTGCGATAATGAACAAGTTTATATATGCTTATAAAACTATTTCCACAGAAACTTACTGGTTTTACCCTTTCAGTACAAGGATTGGAAGAAATAGTATGAGTTTTCCATGTTTATAGGTCAAGGAAAAAGAATAAAGGGAGCTAACCTAGATTCAAGCTTCAGATTTTTGCTGCTGTGAGGCAACATAACCGTTTAGCCTTACCTGATGCAAGTGGTTTTAGATCTCTTGCTGGTATTACTTTTGGGGAAACAAGACAGCTCTGCTATATCTCTCTATTGCTTCTCAGCCACAAAGGTTAAACTGAAGGTTCTGTTCCTCTGTTTCTTTCACAAATTTAAAAACCACAAAGTAAACAGCTGTTTCATTATGGCTTTTAGGACCACACATGTAACAGAGAAACTAATTTTCATACAAATGATTAGAGAAACTGTGGCTGATTTGTGGATATAAGATTACTTTGTCACTTAAGGGAGATGAGCCTTGCCTAACTTTAGGTGTCTTTGATATGGGCAACTTTGAATTCAATCCCTTCTAGGCAGGGGAGGAGACAAAAGGGTTCTTTCTGTGACTCATCTCATCCTAGAGCAGACATTTAAAGTAGATAGATGAATCCTGTTCTGGGTTCGCATATAGCCCTTACTGGCTTCAGATGGAGTCTGAGGTAAAGCAGTGCAGTTTGCCCATGTTTTCAGCTGAGACAGACCCCTAGGGTTAGGGGAGGTAACTCTGTAGTGTCCTCAACTGATTTATTTTTAAAAAAATCATCATCTCCACAGCCTTCATGCTGGTTCGTGCTTGTTTCCTACAAAAGCTCAAGTCAGCAAATGTTGCTAGTTTATGCTACAGTTTGCTAATTAGAGTAGTTTGTGTATGTGTGTTATGCATCATCACAGTGAAAGGGAAAATCAGAAATATTTATAAATGATTTTAAATGAGAGATGGATATAAGTGGGCAGATGGGAACAGGTGACCTTAAAGAGAAGACAAATATGGATGTTAATGTTTACAAAGGAGTTTCAACTTTACTATGAAACCTGTTCATATTCCAGTTGAATTCCAGTTCCAGTGAATCTCTTTCTGTGGCTTCTGTTGAGTCCTAGTGCAAGTTAGGGTAAACCATTCATTTGGTAGCTGCATCCCCAAATCTGCATAAATATGTGTGTGTGTGTGTGTGTGTGTATATATATATATATATATATATATATATGAAAATGCATATATACATATAAAAAATATTTTTTTGAAAATACTGTTTTATGCCTAAGGTTTTCAGATACTTAGTACAAATTGTGGCATTCAAAATTCCGGAGCCGCTTGCTGTAGTCTTTATGTCCAGATGCAATTGTGCTGTTACAGAATTTGCTAGCTTGTTTTGGTGTTGGAATAGGATATAACTCTGCAGAATCTTTTGATAGAAGAAATTGCTGGGTTTTATTCCTATGTTTTAAACTTAAAAATAGATGATGGTTCAGCATGTGTGGACTTGTCAGTGAAACAGGTGCTTTCTACATAACTTTCATATCTTTTATGTAGAGTACAAATTCAGAGTACATAGCATGTGTATAAAAGCAATCATGTAGTGAGGACTTCAGAACATTTTGCAGGCTTCTTAATTGCCTGAAGGTATCCAATTGCGGAAGGAAATCCAGTTGCATGATTTTTCTTTTTCTGAATGCTTTTTATCTAGATCATAGGCATACATCTTTCTAGGCCTTTTAAATGTCAAGATGCAAGAAAACAATAGGTAAGTACCACTGCTTGCGTACCACTGCTTGCCAAAGAGCACAGTGAACAATAGTAAAGACTGGATTCTGCAGCCTGCTTTTGTAAGGAAGTTGCCAAAGGAGGTTTTCAAAACACTCAGTACAACTTACTGATTTACAAAAGAGCACAAAATCTTACTGGGTTTTGGATGGTGAATGTTTAAATTCCTCTGTTTGCAGGCATAGTTCATCCACATGCATCAAGAAGACTATATCTGTTAGACAAGAATAATGGACATAGTTTTGTAATGAATATTGAAATAGCTACATCAACTCTTTTTTAACAGTTTTTGAATATCAGTGACATGGAGCGTCCATGGAAGCTTCAGTAATGACTCTCAGTTACAATTGTAATTACTGTTTTCTGTGAAAACAAAATATTATGAGCTTTGAAAATTAGTTACTATAGAAAGACTTATTTCATGCTTACAGCATGGTTGACTTGCTCAATAATGATAGCAACATTTGTTCTAAAAAATCCTTTATATTGCCTTTTGTCTTTGGATATAATGCAAATGTGTAAATGGCCAATTTCTCATTTCTTGCAATACTACTTTTTAGTCTTCAGTCTGCAATTTCAAGGCAATTTTTTTGTTTGACTTTCAGTGAAAAAAATAGGAATGTTGCTTTTTTTGTTTCCATAGGCTTTTCTTGCATCAAAAGCTTGAAGTTTAACATAATGACAACTTAGTTTGACCTGTTAGGAGTAGAAGGGCGAGGAAATCTAATGAGGTATTGCAGCTACACAACTTTTATTTCAGCAGTAGCACTTACTATTATGATGTCTTCCCTCTTGAGGGCAGAGGAGTAGTCATCTTAAACTATAACTTTTATGAGTATAGCTGTGAATTACACCAGTTATTTTGTATGAGAGCTGCTGATGGCTGTGTCTTTGTGAAGACTGCACTTGCCATCTGTTGCAGACAGCCCTTATATCTTGGAGAATAAGGAAGCCTTTGCCGTCTAATTGCTAAATGGAACATCGCCACACCCAATGCATAAGTGCAGTGTGCAGCACGGGGGATACAGTATAGTGATAAAACCAAGAGTGGGTTTCTTTATATGTAACTAATGGTTTAGTAGTTTCAGCTGTTAAGTTGAATATATCTCCAGCTCCAGTTTACTTTTCTCACTGCTGTCTTTGAACTTCGTGATGCTCGTGTTATGGAAGCTTTAAGATATTTATACTTGTTCGTTAGAGGAAAATGAATCGTAGGCTCTCCTTCCACCTTGTCCTCCCACAGCTACTGTTGTCTAGAACAATAATTACAGTAATTCCTAATTGAAAGTACTTTTATAAATTTAGGGCTATACTGCATTTTTCTCCAGAATTACGATTATGCGTATGCAAGTATTTAGTTGACTTCCAAAAAAAGATCTTTGCAGATTATCAAACTGATCTCTAATGGTGCTATAAAGTAGCATAGACTCCTTAAATTTAGTTGTTGAGAATGTTGCTTTCAAGCAAGAATTGTCTATATAGTATTCTCTTTTTTTACAGAAGCAAAATGTTTACTTTATAGAGAATGCCTGTCATTTGAGAAGCAGAAGAATGTATTCATTAAACTTCTATTTTAAGCAAGCTATTTACTAAACATAAATATCTAAACTTACATGTAATTGTATCTAACTTTATCCACTAAGCATAGGATGTTCTACTAGTTCTCAGGATTAAGTAAGTCTAGGCTCTTTGCAGACTTACGGCTATAGAGTGAAAGGATGTGTTTTCTGTCTCTGTTGCCCTATCACTAAAGAAAGGGGAGAGTTAAATGAGAAGGTTCAGGGAAGTTGAGGAAAATGAGCTTTTCGTGAGCTACGTATGACTTCAAACCTACTACATTATAAAATCATTCAGTATCCATCCATCTCAGGGATTACTTAAGTTAAACTTTAAACTTGATACAGGAAGGGAGAATTTCTTAGGAAAGTTAGCAATGAATCACAGTAAATCTCCTTATATCTTAGGTATTATATAAAGATGTTTTCTAATTCTTTCATAGAAGCAGTGTGAAAACGTGTTCTTTTTCTGCATTGTTCTTATCCCCTGAAATCTGGACATACCTGGGTTTCAGTGTTACCCAGGGAAAATACTAAGCACCGAGAGATCCCTGAATATCAGCTATTCAACAGCTGCATTGTTGTTTGTTTCCTTCCCCTTCTGACTGGGTGTTTTCCATATCTATCACTGATGGATGTAGCCCTGTGCCATGTGCTCTAGGTAACCCTGCGTGTGCAGAGGGGTTGGACTAGATGATCTCTAGAGGTCCCTTCCAACCTTAAGCATTCTAGTCAGGTGAGATACCTACTAGAAAAAGACATTATTTCTATAATAGATCTGATTGCTCTTGGTGTAATAAACAGTCACTTTTTTTTCTCAGCTAATTGATATTTAAAATTTAACTGATAGGCTATTAAGATATTTACTTGATCTTAAGATCCAGGGAAAATATTGACAGCTGACATGTTTTTCTATATATGCCAAGGGTGTAGATATTTATATACCAACCAATATAAATAGTGGTGTAAAGTCCAGTTTTCAAGCAGTCTTCAAAGTGGTATAGACTTTATAAATCTCTCAAACATAAAGATAACTCCATAAATACAACCTGCTTTAGTTTCATATGTGGAATGCTGTTTTCTTGGATTAAATTATTTTAACACTTTTAAAATACAGATTCCATGCTTGTAGTGGCAGGGGGAGGAAGGGAAATTAATTGGTTCTTAAGGGTCCCTTTTCTACTTTAGTATTTCAGTATGATGTAATGTTTCTGTTTCCTGTTGTGAACTTGCAACCTTTTTCTTCTTTCATGAAGATTGTTTACTAAAACCTCTTTACTAAAAACTGGTCATGAACTTAAACGGAGCAGCATATAAGTGAAACACAAAATGGGAGCCTCCCATTCAAGTTTCTCATGCCCTCAAATTGAAAAGCCCTAAGGGTGTGTGCAACTTGTCACTTGAATTGTGATTGTGATGCCCTTTCTCAGACATAAGAGAAGAAACTTCCATCTTAGAAGCATTAGTTAGAATAAAAACACTGCTTAATCTTTGAGGGAAGCAGGAGTTTGCTTAATCCTGAAAATATCCCAAATATCAGTCTACCACAAAACACTGGTTTGCACCAGCAGGCAGTGATCAAAGGATGAAGTGGTATTTACTTGCAACTTCTTTAATAGTCTGTTTCTGAATTGAAGAGAAATATTTAATTGCCCTAATGACCTGCATGTGTAGTTCAAAGGAAAAGGCTGTACAATTCGTCTTTCCAGGGCGTTGGCCTAGCTGCAATGCTTGATTAGTTTCTGTTCTAAAGATCTAATACATCAGTACAGGGGGCCATAGTTAAAGCTTATTGAACATGGCCATGCAGAATTGTTCCATATCGTTGTTCCATCTAATTGCCTCTGCTTTGGAAGAGAGGGTTACTTGCTTACCTCTTCTATAAGTAGAATAAAAGTTTACAGGAAAAGTTAGTGATTAAATTATTTCTTTATTTCCAGTCCTTAATAGCAAAGACATTTTTCTTCCTGACTTCCCTTATATATAGGAGAGAGATCCTCTGTATTTTTTGTGTGCACCCTCTTTGACTTTAATTTGTAGGCTCTAAGGAAAGTATAACTTGACCCTTTTAAGTTCATGAATGTTTTGAACTTAACTGCAATTCTCTACCCTGTTAATATAACAAATTGTGTTTATGAAAGAAAACTCCTGGTACATTTTTTTAGTTTTTTGTTTTGTTAGAAGGAAATATTCGAAATGCAGCCGGTATTTGACTGACGATATCAGCCACTTGACATCATTTCTTATGTTGCAGCTGTTCAGTCTCATCTCCTTTCTTGCATAGGCTCTTCAGAGTAACCTGAAGTATTCACTATTGCCAAGACGTCTGATTATCAGTAAAAGATTATCTCAGTGTTTGCATCCAGCACTGCCTAGTGGAGTACATTTAAAGGCATTAGAAACCTATGAAATAATCTTTAAAATTATTGGGACAAAATGGCTTGCCAAGGACTTATTCTTGTACAGGTGAGCTTCTTTAAAAAAGATTCTTGTTTTTCATAATGTGTTTTAAAATTAGTTAACTTCTTTTTCCTGTTTTCTTTGTTTTTAAAAGCTCTGGTTTGTTTCCTCTGCTCGCAAATGCAGCAATGTCAGTGAGACCTGTTCTCCTTGGTTTGTATGAGAAATACTTTCTTCCTCTCCAAAAGTCTCTCCTACCTGGTCTTCAAGCCTTTGTAATTGGACTGCTGCCTGGGTTGGAAGAAGGATCAGAAATTTATGACAGGTGAGAACTAAAAGACAGAACTAATAGTGTCTAGGAGAAAATTCATAGACAACATATCTTTCTATTACTCTTCTATGAAATTCCCAAGAAAGTTCTGTTGACAATCTGTGTAAAGAGAGGGCTTCATAAAGGGCTTCATAAAGGATGATGAATCTCTGAAAAGTGCAAGGAGTAATACCAAGGTAGAAAACCCCTTTTCCCTTCTGTCTTCATTTCCAAAGAAACAGAGAAGAAGGGGAAAAAAAAGAGTTTAAAAATAAATCTATTGAGAGAAGAGAGTGAAAAAATATGTTTAGAAGCTCTTCTAGACTCTTAAGTAACTATCTGTATTCCTCAAACCACTGCCCTGTCAACAGATGGTTTAAATATTGTAATACAAAAGAGAACGACTGAACTCAGTTATCTTTCCAGTCATTCTGCTGCCTGGTTATCCTCAGGCTGTGGAAACTTTGACAAGAGACAATTCTTCCAGCATCATTGTGGAAAAAGTATCTCAGTTTTGGATGCACATGACAATACTGAGAATAACATTCAATATGATTATAGTTGAGATTAGAAGTGTGGTTGCCTCATTAACTTCATTCTGTTTTGTAAGATCTTGTAAAACAAAACCACTGTAGGTTTGATCAAAGTGTTTCTCTACTTAAAACAGTTGCTGAACTGCTCCATAGGGAACTCTCCTTTGAGAGTTTTCAGAATCTCTCATGTTTTGGGTTAGCCATAATACACCTCTCCTGTCCCTAGAAATGACATAGGTACTAGTTCAGATCATGCTCCAGCCTAGACACACTTTCCTTTTCATGCTTAAACATGTATGTTGACACAAAACTGAAGCAGAAGAAAAACCTTGATAGTTTCTTTATAAGGAGATGGGAAAATAACATCAGTTCTCCTTTCTTCCACTTACCATGCTGAACTTCCCCTGTCTGCTCCAACTTCTCCATTCCTCCTGCAAGTTTTCAATTCCAGTACATAATAAAATACCATAGTACTGAGAAGAGTTGCCAAAGCAGAGAATGTGCCCTCATTTCTCCAGTGTAATTGCCTTTAATTTCAGTGTACCAGTCCTATGTGCCAGAACTATGACAGTGTCATTTTATCTCATATTCCTGTTCATTTGCTGACTAAAAAATTGAATCCCTTGATTTGTAAATATGAATATGCAGAGTATTTTCCAATTTCCAGACTGTAAATTGTCTTTCAAAGTCTTCAGTCAACTTAAATTATTTCCAATTCAGGAATACATTTTATTTTAGTGAGCATGCACAGTGAGATGTGTGGGATTTTTTTTGTGCAAGTAATTGCTGACCATCTTCATGTAACAAGGGCAATACTGATAATGCAAAAAGGAGGAAACTAATTCTGTGATCTAGAATACTCATTGCCTAAGTGCAGTTTTATAATGCAAAATTGAATTAACAAAAATTCATTTTCTCATGTTGAATATTTTTCCATACAGAACAGATGCTTTGCTTGTGAAGCTCTCCTTATTAATGGGCAAAGAAGTGTTCTATGGAGCCCTTTGGGGCAGTGTTCTGGTCAGCCCCTCCATCAGGCTGCCTGCTTCTCTCTTTGTAGTCAGTCATATCAACCGAGAGCAGTCTGGAAAGCAGCAGAGCTACATGCTCGGCACTGACTACAACCTCACAGTAAGTTCACTGTGTTTCTGGGATCTTAGCTATGCCAACGCGTTGTGCCTTTTCTGTATTAAATTAGATGACTCCATTTTACGCTTTTTCTGGGTGAGAGTAGGAGAGGCTGGGAAATATCCACACTTCAGAAAAATTTAATGTGGTTGCTTTATGGTTAATTAAGGACAGCAGGAAGCCTCCCATGCAGATTATGATCAGTCTGCAGAATGTCAATCTTTGGAAGTGTCTCCATTTTTTGTTAATCACTAACTGTACAAAGTGTTTAAGGATTGATTGTGTTGTAAATTAAAAAATAACCCTAACATCGGGGGGTTGGACTAGATGACCTCTAGAAGTCCCTTCCAACCTTAGGCATTCTATGATCTCCTTTACCTACTCTGTTTTTTTTATATAAGGTATTTCTTGAAATATTTTCCCAACTACAGGCACCTTCTGACATTATTTCAAAACAGGAGGCCTTGCCCACTATGATTTTAAAGTACTTTTGTAATCTCAGAAAAGAATTCTGAAATGTAGCATCTTTTCCCTCCTCTGCTACCACCTCTTCAGTCAAATGAAAACTGTATTAGGTGGTATTTTATGTTTCATTTCAGTGATGGAATAATTGTAATGCTGGTATGAATAATATCTCCGTTTTGTAAGACATCACATTGTGTCTGATAGCTAGTGATATCACATTGTGACACTCTATATTGTTACAAAACCGAGTACTATGTAATTATGAATGATACTTTAAGAGTCTTCCACAAAAAACATTTTTTAAATTTGCTTTTAAGGGAGGAAGGTGTGTGTGTGTGTGATTATACTCTTGCCAAAGGAAAAATCCTGTGTGGTCAGGGATCAGGTTTGACTTGTCTCCCGCTCCTTGTGGTTATTTTCAGTGATCATAGTTCATATGTTAACATTAAGTAAAACAGCACTGTGCTTTCTTCTCCTTTTATAGATCAAGTCTTTGTGTATATCAGTATTGGATTCAAATGTTCTTGTCCAAAGAAACACTCTAGAAGTGATTCTGTTCTTCTTCCCATTTTATACAGCCTTGGTAAGAGAACTATTTTCATTTGAGACAAGTGTGCTTTTTGGAAAGGTGTCTTTTGTGAACCCAGTCTAGTTCCACTTCTCTTACTGGAATTTTATACCTTCAAAACCAATGAATGGGTTTGGGTGTTTTTTCCCCTCTGCCCCCCTCCCCCCCCCCCCTTTTTAATAGCAGCAGACTATTTCTGAAATTCTGTAGAGCTAACCTGGTTACACCCTCAGAATGTTTTAAATGCAGCTGTGCTTTAAAAGGACATGTTTCATATCTTGAATGTGCTTGACGTATTCGGACCTGAGACACTGCACGCAGAAAAAAAATAGATTTCCCCTGCATTGAACCACAGTATTTTCATAAGAGGTTAAGAAAACAAATACTACTTGAAACACTAGATTTTTTCCCACTGTTTTCTAACATCAGGTACAACATAATTAAGTCTTAAGTATTTTTAGCTTAATCATGGCTCTCCCTTGTGTTTATGACGATAATGACATAACTGAGAGATCCCTTTCTTGAGATTTTTAGTATACAAAAGTTTATTGTTGATGGCGTCCTGCCTCTTTTACTGTCAAAACACTAATAATCCAGTTTAAAAAGCTTGCCACCCATTTGACGTGTTCCAGTGCTTTCAAACAACTCAGTTTCTTTGCTCTTCCTCCTAGGACTGCAATGAAAGTGCTATCCCGTTGCACAGGACTGATTTAGTCTATATTCTCTCATCAGCTACGCAGACACTGCTGAGGAGAGACATGTCACTCAACAGAAGATTGTATGCATGGTTGCTAGGTACTGTACTACTTAGTGACATTCAGTATACTAGATATCCTAGAAAAATTCGGTGCTTAAAAATGCAATATACTTTTTCAGCAATTGAAGGATGATAAAATAGAAAGCATTGTTTAGTTGCCATCTATGAAGCATTGATCTAACAAAATTATACATTCATTTGACAAATAGGTCTTCTCTGCAGAGATTAAATTCATTCCACTATCTTGAATCGCAGGATCAATTCTCATGGATCAATTCCAGTCCCCTTTGTGGTTCATTCGAAAGTGGTTAACTGGTATGAATACAGTGGGAAGCAATATTATCCTCACTTTTCAAAAAGTAGTCTATTAATGATTCCTAGAGGGGTTTAAGCCTCAAGGAGAGGCTATGAAGGAGCTTCTCCCTATCTGCCTTTCTCTAGCAGTATCAGAGAAGATAAGAGATGTGATGAGTTGCAGCCATGTAGTTACATGAAGGTTAGGGCTGGATCTGAGCTTGGTTTCAATTTAAATTGAATGCTTCAAACTGTCTCTCTCTGGGAAATATGTGAGTTGGTTTCAAGCAGAGCATTAGAACAAAATATTTTAAATCTATGTAAGTTAAAATTCCAAAGGGTTTTTAAAAGTAAAATATGCAATGTGACTTCAATATTTGTATAGTTTATATTAAATTGGGTTCTGTAAATGTGGTATTTCTCTGTAGTAATTATACCTTTTATTTGTTTTGTAGGTTCTGATATTAAAGGGGATACATTTGCTCCAGACTCTACAAATTCTGAAGACCCAGCTATTTATTTCTTTGGAAAATACTCCAAAGATCTACTAGTTGAGGTCAGTATTCATTTTATATGGATAGAGTTATGATATTTTTAAACTTTGGAGCAAACTTTGTCTAGTTGTTCACTGTATGCTGTGCTTGGTTTGTCCTTCAGAGCTTCAAAGACAGTACTTTTTGCTGGTTATACTTTAATTTATGCGAGTGTATTCTGGGCTGCACCTCCCCATTGTTATAGGTGCTTTCAATATAAACAGAATCCTGTAAAACTAAAGAGTTGCATAACTGAAGGACTTCCTGAATTATTTAAAAAAGTTTTTCTGGATAAGTTCTACTCTTGCATGTATTTTAGGAGAGGTCTTTGATTTGTCTGACAAGTATGGATAATTGAAGCCTTCTTGTAGCTGGTACTGAAGAAAAGAATCAAGCTCAGGAATGCTTCAGCTGTTAATAAAATGGCAATATTTTTTTTTCATGTAACATTTAGATGTTTTCTTTTTGAATAGAGTTTGATTGAAATATTACATCAGAAATTCTCAGAGTCTGATATGGAGGAACGGCATCAAGCTTATTTGAAACCTTTCCGCATCTTAATCAGTCTCCTTGACAAGCCTGAAATAGGTAACATTACCTCTCACTTCTGTTGCAACTACTGAAGGCTGCTATTATGGTGACCATAAGTTACCTTTGGAAGCAGGACTCAGGCAACAGCAGGCAGAGTTCTTCCTAATTCTGAATGTGTGTGTGTGTGTGTGTGTGTGGTATGTTACTGTGCAGTGGGCCTGTTTTCCTTCCTGTCATTCCAAAAAGACTGACACTAGTTCAGAGCAGTGTCCAACCTGAATTGTGAGTTGCCTCTGTAGCTAATGCCCTGCGATTGACTCTGTCCTGTGTAGCAGGGTTGCCTCCCAGTGAGGATGACTCTTCTGCACCCAGAACTGCAATCAGAGTGGTCCAGTTAGAGCAACTTCTGCTCTAAGCTCAATATTCTGCTCAGTTTGTTCCTTGGAGCTTGATTTCTGATATCCTGATGGACATTTTTTCCTCATTCCTATCTTCTGTCTTGAGAGGAGGTTTCTATCAGGAAAACCAGCAGTGCTTTCTTGGGTTTGCTTATGCTTGCAGGCTTCCTATACACTTGCATCAGACTCTTGTGACCATGATGCTTTTCTAGACACTTTAGTCACAGAGGTAGCTCACCATGTTGCTACTGCCAAAATGGGCAGAGCCACTTAGCCTGTATTTGCTCCAGCAAGAAGAGGATTGTTATGGGTGTGAGGAGATGGAAGCACTTGTGTCAGTAGCCCTGCAGGCCTGCACTGACCCAATGCTGCTCTAGAAGCTGTAGTTTTGAAACTGCATGACTAAGCAATGAATAACTTCCTCCTCTTTCTGGGGCTGTCACGTGCCTGTCCTGTTGTGTACATGACGTCTCCAGCTCCACAAGGGTGAGGTCCTGCCAGCTGTTTTTTTTAAAGAGCAAGTTCTTCTTTTTAGGCTGTGTTTAAAAACCAGCAACAATAATAAAAATGACCGAAGTGACTTGATGGATTTGGGGGACTTAATGGTACTTTATAAGAACCTTACACAGAAAGGGGTCTTTAAAAAAAAAAAAAAAAAAAAAAAGTGTTCTTTATGACTCTGACACATATAAGAAGCAAGTAAACTGGTAGTTGTTAGAAGCTAATACAGGCTTAGTTCAAATTATTATCTGGGGCAGAGGGAGCCTGGATTTTACCGTTGACCAAAGCAGTAGCTGATCATATGAATAAAACTGATATGTATGAGTGCAACTGATGCTAAATGTTCTAGTAACAATTGGTTTTGCAGACTCCCACATCTGGCAAGACTTTTTTATCAGGGATCAGGAAAGTCCTTCTAAATACATCTCCTATTAAAGGATTATCATAATACTACCAGGAAAATTCAAGATTCAGTTTTACTTATCTAACAAATAAACGCTACCTGGGCAGAAGCAGTCAAAGCAGTTGTTAACTTGTTTCTGAGACAGAGGTACTACTGCCACTTTCAGCTGTAGATATAGTGTAAAACGATACATGTCCGTTTATACACAATTGCATATGCACAACAAGAATAAGCAGTACTCCCTTGAATAAACAGACCCTTGAAAATTAACTTTGATATGTATTTATAGTATATTTGGACACCCAAACTTCCTTTAATCACTGACTTTTCTAGCTTTTGTGTTAAATGCAAACTGGGAAACCTACTCTTTGTTTTTCTTCCTGCAGTTTCCTTGTTTTTCTAACCTGGCGGTTATTTTTGGTAGGTCAGCTGCAGGTTTACCACACGTATTCCAGTTTGTAAATGGCTGAGGTGTGACTAAGAACAATATCAGTGTAATTGTTATGTCCTAAGTGTAACATAGAAGCAATGCTATTGCTTTCCAAATAATGCCTTAAGGTTATAAAATGAGCAGTTACAGAATTTAAATGGTGAAGTTTTATTTAAGTGTTTAATATTAAACTAAGGTGTTTTTAATATCTGACATAAAAAGTAAGCATTCTTTTTCTGCTTTAGTATTCATGTAATTTCATTTTAGTTATCTCTAAGTTAAGTCTATAAAAAGTTGCCACTGAATAGTCTTCCAATCACTTTGCTGTAATTACTAATTTTTTTTATGTTTTTTTTTCCTTCTCTCGAATGTAGGACCGCAGGTTGTTGGGGATTTGTTCCTTGAGGTGATTAGAGCCTTTTATTCCTACTGTAAAGAGGCACTTGGTTCTGATCTCAAACTTAGCTACAATCAAAGTGGGAACATCCTTACAAGGTATAACTCCCAAGTTTTCAACTGCTAACTGAAACTGTATCCCTTTTAATAAAGGATAACTATATAAAATCTAACCAGTTTAAGGGAAGTGAAGCTTTTAGCAGACTTAACTTCTTTTTTTCTATTACTTTCTGTATCTTTCCGCATCACATTTGATATCTGCATTTGGTAGAAGAGAGAGTGAAATTTGCTGCATATCGTTGATAAATCCATTCATATTAGATTTATGAATCAGTTTGGTAGCAAAACTCTTTGGAACTTCAGGTTTTCAAAGTTAAAGTTTATCTCTCTTTTGTCTTGGAGAAAGATGCTCAAAATTTAGTACGCATAGATGATTTAGTCCTTGAAATTTAAATGATTAGATGTTTTTAATCCTGTGGAAAGAAGATATATTTTTTTAATGGGACAGGTAATACTGTATTATGCATACTGCTAGAAGAATCATTGACGTTTCTTTTTTTTGCTCTCACAGTGCAATTAAAGAAAATAAAAATGCTTCAGAAATTGTGAAAACAGTCAATTTGTTGATCACATCCTTGAGCACAGATTTTCTTTGGGATTACATGACCAGATGCTTTGAAGATTGTTTCAGGTGACTTCTCAAATGACAGTGTACCAAAAAGTGCTGCCTAAGAGCTGTCTGTAAAATGATAGAGAAACTTTTATAATGGATAAAAATACTGGTGGGGTCATGATATATGTTAGATATGTTTATTGCATCCTGAAATAATTCAAGAATGCAAATAGGTAAACAATTGCATGAGAACGAACAAAAAAATACTGAAGGGGAGAAGTGTTTGGGAAGTGAGGGATGCAGGAAAGGAAGGGTGGTGGTTGGTTTTTTTTTTTTTTTTTTTTTTTTTCCTTCCTTGGAAAAATAAGTGTTTTCAAGGAGAGCTGAAAGAAAGAAGAGGGAAAAAAAAGCAAGTATCTCTATTTGTCTCTCTTAAAATATCAGCATGAGTATTATACTTCAAAGTAGTAAAATTGTCTGTAGAAATTCAAGTGGAAAAATACAGTCCTTTAGCATTTTATGTACAAACTGTGGTTCAGGTGTTTTTGATAGAATGTATTAGGAACCCATTTTACATCAGAGGTCCTAGCTGTTCAGTGTTGTAAGCTGGCTGATCTTGTTTTGCAACAAGAATTTCAACAGGAAAAATGCTTACAAAATAATGTTTCTCTCGATGCCAGAAACAAATCCACAAAGATGAGATACCCTCTTGAAAACGTTAGCGCTCCTCCGACGGTTTCAGAGCTCTGCACGCTGTTGATGTTTCTGCTTGACGTGATTCCTTTGGTAAGGCAACCTCAAGTTCACTGCTTCAAAGTGTTAGATATTAAAACCCAAGAAATTCATATTGTGACTACCTGAGTGGAAATAGGTAAATTGTCATAAATGCACATGTGCATGGCATGTTCAGCAGACTTCACATTCTTGCTCATATATCGCAATTTTTGCAGTTGCCTAGCAAAATAAAATTGGTTGCCTTTTAAAGTATGGAGATTTTATAAGGCGATCTTAGTTTTGCCTCCTTAGGAAAATAATTTTCTGGGGCTATTTTTTGTCTTTCAATATCTGTCTGAGTATGCTAGGATTTTTAGAGTGTGGTTCAGTGCTCATCATATAGAATGAAGAAAGAAAGAATAATCCTGAAGCAAGTTTGTACAACTTAACCATTGATGAACTGTTTTTCACTCCTTAATCAATTTGCTAGCAGCTGAGTAATAATTTCTGACACAATACTTAACTATTTCAAACAATGCTTATTTATTTTAGGAACTCTACTCAGAAGTGCAGACACAGTATCTTCCACAGATGCTTAGTTATGTGGTACAGTCTCTCCTGGAAAACATGGAAATACTAGGTTTACCAGAACTCACTCATGCCTTAAAGACTTGCTTTAAGGTGTTGAGCAAGGTGCAAATGCCACCTTCCTATTTGGACATTGAGACAGGCAGTGGAAATGTGGTAAGTGTTTCCCATCTACTTACAGAGGTTTAAAATTATTAGTGGCATATTTTATTTTAAAATATTAAGTCTCCTCTTCTAAGTTATACCTAGATGATAGCAACAACAGTAAGAAAATTTTCATGAAAATGTGTCTGCTATCAGACTCTGCTGTGCCTTGTAAATTTTACCGAGTATCCAGTTCTATATCCTTCACTGTCACAGTAGTTCAAATAAATTAGTCTTGTCCGAAACTGGGACTGTAGTCCTACCTCTTGAAAAGAGCGTGATCTCTTTGGTGTTGAAAAGGCAGTCTGCAGCAGGTAGTTGCAAAAGATTAAAGTTCCCAGATCAAGCCTTGCTTTACAGCTGTGGAGGTCTTTGAGGCTTCCAGTCATATGAACTTTTAGGATAATCATACATTGTAATAATAATGCAATTTGGGTGCAGAAGACTGTGACAGGGAGTGAGGTTTCCAGCTTTCCCAAGGTTTTCTGTAGAATGAATAAATGCATCTGATTATAAATAATCAAACATAGGACAATATTGTCCTAACAGTGGGCTACTTTTAAGGCAGCACTTTCATTTGCTATGTCTGATGATACAGATGTGTTGGTGTTTGAGTCAAGGACTATACAAACCTTAGATATAAGTGCAGTTGAACTACTTACAAAATGACATATGGTTATTGCTAAAAGTAATCTGGATCCAGGTTGTGGTTTGTTTGTTTGTTTGTTTGTTTGTTTTCTCGTCATTGTTCCCCTCTACCTGCTAGTTTTACATAATTTAAAATGACCTCTGCAGTGCCATCTTCACTAAGGCTTATGTTTCTGTTCCAGAGCCCTGTGAAAAAGGAAGATGGGGACATAACCTTGGAGACGAAGTCTGTGCTGCAGGAAGAGGATGAGACTCCATTCGCTCCCCTGAAGTCAGAAGACAGCGGGATTGGTCTAAGTGCCTCTTCGCCAGAGCTCTCTCAGCACTTGGGGCTGCCAACAGTATCCCTTGAGAGAGATGATGTCTGGAAAAAAGGGGGGAGCATTCAGAAGACTTTACATTGTGTGCAAGAGCTGGTTGCCAAGTTTTCTAGTAAATATATTTTTGGGGTGCAGTTGCAAGAGGCAAATAATGAAAGCATATTTGCTCTGCATCTGGGTGCAAGAGAGAAAAAAGAGAATGGCTACAGATTGCCTGAAAGTGCTAGCAAGAAAAAGAGCCCATGGGAGGCCAAGCAAATCACTGTACCTCAGTTTAAACAAATGCTTTCAGACTTATTCTCAGTTCGAGGATCACCATTCAAACAGAAGATTTCAAATCCCACTTCTTCTGACCGCAGCCCTGGTAGTAAGAAGGAAAAGGAGGAAGAAGAGTGGGACTTGGAGCAAGTGATGCTTGTACTAGGGCCCCTTAGAGGAGACTGCAAGGAAGCTTTTGCTGCAGCCTGTCATCTTTTGCTGGATTGTACCACGTTCCCAGTGTACCTTTCAGAAGAGGAGATGGAACAGTTGTATGTGTCTCTATTTCAGATTCCTGGTAAGAAAAAGTCTTTCACTGGACAACATCATCATTTGAGGATGCAAATAACAGTATGAACTCCGTCGTTTGCAAGAGGTGTGATGGGGCCAGCAGTAGTACCTTTCAGGCTGAAAGAAAGCTGTATGTGAATTCAAAACTTACCTGTACCAGCATGTGTGGGTGATTTGTTTTTTTTTGTCTTTTGAGTTGAGAAAAGATTTTTCACAAGACTTTAAATTTGCTTTCTTTTGAAAAATTTTCACTACAAAACTTGCAGCTGGAGGAATGGAAAGGCCCTCTGGTCCTTCTTTCCCTCCTTTCCTGCTAGTGGAGGAGCCTGTGGTTCAGGAGTTTGAGAAAATTCAAATGGGGTATAACAGAGGGAGAAGGGTTGCAGACAGAGAGCTAGCTGGAGCCTGAAACAGAAACAATACAGCTCTTTCCTAACCCCTAGAGCTGAAGTGAGTTGGCACACAAGAATAATCTATGTGATTGGAAGGCCGTTCTGGCAACTCAAGTCTATTACCTTTAGCAGTTATTAGCCTGAAGATTTGTTGACAGGATAGGCTTGCAGTGAATGGAGGGATGGGAAAAGAAACTCGGATTCTCTTTCTAACCTTCCTATGGACTTCTGCTGTCTTCTTTGGTATAGTGATAATATGCTGATCAGCTGCACAGGCGAGCAGTCTACTTGATACTGTGCGTTGTTCTGAGCATGTATTTGCAGTGCCTTCAATGTGACCGGTGAAAGTCCCACACAAACTTTCTGGTAGAAGTAATAGGGTAAAGAGTATAACTTGTTTTGAAGAGAGTCCTTCTGAAGTAAGGAATTTTTATGGTAGAATCACAGTTGGATTCAGGTGCTTGGTTTTGTCTTTCAGTCCCATGAGGTTGCTTGAAGAAATTTTGGAAATATAACTATAACCTTTAGATTATTCCAGAATATTTTTCTCACTTATCTTCTGAGGTGGTGATGCCAGCTTCCCTCTGTGGCTAAAGTCCTTAATGACGATTTGCTGCTGCGTACATGACTGCTACGTCCAAAATGTCTCCATCTCCACACTGCTGGAGGTGATCAACCATTCCCAGTCCCTGGCACTTGTGATAGAAGACAGAATTAAGAGGTACAAATTCTCTGGTCACAACCCCTTCTTTGGAAAGCTGCAGATGGTCACCCTTCCTCCCATCGCCCCAGGAGTTCTAAAGCTCATCTCGGAGAAAACAGATTTCTATCAGGTAGCAAGGCTTTTTCATTGTTGTTTTGCTTTTACTGCTCAAGTACACTTTACTTTCGGAGGCAGGGTGAGAGGGAAACAATCATTACCAGCCTGAATATTTGGGGATGTCTCTTTTACAGTGCTCTGCCTTGGACATTTTTTTTTTTCCATAAGCACTTCAGAACAGTTGTTTTCATATTCGTGTGCTTTACAATAGGCTATTCGAAAGACACTAATTTTCAAATGGCTATTTGGGTTTGTGCTCAAATTCTTGGGGGAGGGGAGATGATTTTTGACTTGAAGAGTTAGGTTTTGTCAGCTTGAAAGCTTCATATTGGAAAACTTTGATAACCCCTTTAAGCTTTCAGATGAGAGAAATCATTATTGGGTGGATTGAAAACATTGCTTCCTTTTTGTCTTAACGTTATCTGTTTCAAAGATGTTTTCCTTCTCCTGACCATTTACTGAGATAAGTGCTGATGGAAGGATGGATCCTATGTTTGGTTTGGTTTGTGTTCTTCCAGCTACACATGCATCACCCATTAAATTTTGACCCAGAAAATAGAAGCAAAAATGCTTTCCTCAACTTCGGGTGGATATGTACCTGAATTGCTTGTAATTCCTGCGTAGGAATGCTGCATTCCTGAGGTCTGAGTTTATGACCTGATTTCTTACTCTTTGCTGAACTAGAAAGATGTGGAAATCCCTTTCAGCACTCATGCAATGGAAAGCTTTTAAGTCAGTGGTGCATCTGACTGTTATTATGTTGTTTGTTGTTGTTATTGTTCCCTAGAGAATAGCTTGTGTGCTCTGGAATCAACTGAATAAAGAGACGCGGGAGCATCATATTGCCTGCGTGGAGCTGTTCTACAGGCTCCATTGTTTGGCACCATCAGCAAATATCTGTGAGGACATTATCTGCCATGCACTTTTGGATCATGATAAAGTAAGACCTTTATTCTCCAAAGCTCCTTCATTGCTATCTGAGTGTCACAGAACTTCTCAGACTGTCTCCCCGTTGGCTTCCAGTCTGGTTCACGTTCATGTGATCCCTTTGTCTCTTATTTAGTAGCTCTTAAAATGGCTAGGCTATGTTTCAAATGAGCAAGTTCTTTTTTGTATCACTTCCCTAGTTTAATGACTTACGTAAGTTTCGTAACTTACGTTTTATTTGTAATAAATACCTTTCACAATAAAATTTGCAACGTTATTCTTTAGTCTTAAATATTATCTTCATATATTCACTCTTGTAATTTTAAGACTTTTAAAAAAATGGAAATCTGTTCACACTTTTCAAGCAAAATTATCCATACCAAATACTGCTTGATGCAGCAGTCTCTTCCCATTGGTCCTCTAATTTTTAAGTCTCCTTAGCTCCTAACCAAGAGTAAAATATTTATACATATGGGGTGCTGTGTGTATTTTTGTTTGTTTGGGATTTTGGGGGGCTTTTTTTGTTTGTTTGTTTTTGGTATAGTGATATATCTTTTTTTCTGCTTGTACAAGCATAGCAACTTATAGGTTTTGGTCTGGCCTTCATGGACATGTGACTTTGTTTTACTGCACTGCAAAATAGAGAAATGTTTTCAAGCTACACGAGAAGGATTGCTAGTCTATACGTTGACTATTGTTAAAAATCACTAATGCTTGATTCAGTGGTAAATGCTGCAAAAACACGCTGTCTTGTTTTTATGAAAAGGGGACGAGGTTGGAAGCATTGTTCAGATTTTCTGTCATGTGGCATCTGACCCGAGAGATCCAGGGCAGCAGAGTGACTTCTCACAATCGATCCTTTGATAGGTATTTTCCATCTCTATTTGCTTAAGCTTGTGTGTATGGTTTTTTTTTTTTTTTTTTTTTTTTTTTTGTATGTGTTTTGTGGCTGTGTTATTCTAGGGAAAAAAAAAGCTACATGATCAAAATTAAAATCTTTTAAATCCTGTTTTGCTGACTTTGACTGCTCATTGCACATGGCACACTTAATCTCTTTATTTCTCGTCTGAAGGAAGTTCCTGTAAGAATATAAACAATTTTATGTATGAAGAGTAGTTTGTTTACTGACACATTTCTTCATAGTTGGCATTTTTGTACTGTTGATGGATTAAATTAGATTTTTTCAAAGAAAGTGAAACTAGAACCAGCTATTTGCACCCCCAAAAAAATCTATATTTTAGACTTGGATGACTTCTTAGTTGCAAGGTTATAGCCTTTGTGTAAAATGGGGTCAAAACAGTAAAGGCCTTTCTAAATATGTAGAAAACTTTTTAAAATATGCTCTTGTTCTAGATTGTAAATATGTGTATGGCCTTCCTTCTATAAATGCATGCATACTTGAATTCAACTCAAGAAAATGCTGGGCATAATCAAATTACTGTTAGCAAAGATGAGCCATTGGCCAGTGTTTGTTTGAACTTGCACTAAAAGAGCATCGTTATAGCATGTGCCTGTGTCTGTTCCCTGCCCCTATTTCGTTGTTTGCATTAACCTTTTCAAGACTTCCCATTGTACTTCCTCATTCTGATTTCTCCACTCAGGTCGCTGTTTGTGGTACTAGACAGTCTCAATTGTTCTGATGCAGCAATTGGTGCCGCAGCGCAGGGCTGGCTGATCCGTGCTCTCTCCCTTAATGATGTCGCACGGATCCTTGAACCAGTCCTGCTGCTGCTGCTTCATCCAAGGACACAGCGCACTTCCATCCACTGCATCAAACAGAAAAAATCAACAGGTAAAGCTGTTCTTAGACTGAAACTATAAGTGCTGATGTAGCACGACCTGCTCCTGAACACTCTCCGGAGATAGCATTCCGATAAAATGAGTTGTCTTGCAGCACTTCCTAGTTTTCTTTTCATCCAAGTACTGTTAGTGATGCTTAAAACAGAACTCAGGAGTAAGTCATCCTAGTTCAAGCCCTAAGGACCATATTCTGTCACAGCAGCTGCACCTGCACTGTTGGTTTGGAGTGCCCCCTGCTTTGCTTTGAGGTCTTTCCCGCATACTGCTCCTCATCCTCATCTCCGCTTGATCCACACTGCATGCATGTTCACTGTTCACATGATTCCTTCTCCAAAACCTAGGTCTCCAAATAAACCAAATTCAGGAGCAGTTTGGAGATTTCAGGCCAGAAACTGTTTGCATAGGCAGGATGGACAGGCAAATCTTATTTTTCTCTGCACTGTCCTATCCCACCTTGCACCCTTATACCAGATTTCTGTATTCAGTATATGCCTCTTAGTGAGGGAATTATTTACAAAAATAGCTGGAGAGACTGAGGTACATCTTGGAGTTTGGGGCACACTCCCCCAAAATTTGATTTTGTTAAATTCTGAAAATTAAAAATCTTTGTCCAAAGGAGATCCCAGTTGAATTAAGAGGAGAGCTGAATCTGTGGCGTGTGACTTGAGATATCCCAGAGCTAGGATGTTGAAGCAAGGAGAAAATTTGCATTTGAAAGTGACCTCCATCTACCTATAGGATGTGGTAGAGCATACTTGTCCTGAGGGACTACATTTGGCAGGTGGAAGGTAAATGTTTTAAGACCCATAACGAGAATTCTTGTGAGCCACAGATGGTGATAAGACAAATGTGGAACAGCCTTGTGGTGTGACAGAGGCCTGAGGGGGGAGTGGCAGAAAGAGACTGGGATAGGTATGGAACCAGTGTGCTCTGTGTGTAGGGTCCTGTGCCAGCTGTCAAGTCTATTCATGTTGGGAATTGCTGGAAGTAATGAGAATATGAGACACTCTGCAAACATTAATCCAAAAAGCCAGGTTTTGTGCTTTGATCCTGATCTATTGCAATTAACGTTGGTTACTATTGTTCCACTACTAAATTTTTTTCTTTCAGAAAAGCTTGTTATTGTGGGTTTGGTTTTCCATGTGTGTGGCTTTTTTTTTTTTTCCCTGTTCATTGTACTAATAATAAAATAGGGCAGATCTGTTATTGTTATTCTTTAACTGGTTTATTCGGTATAGAGCATGTTGTGTGTAATGGCCACTTCTACACTTTTATGAATGTGTGTGGGTTTCTGATTTTCTTCCAGAAGACATATATGATTGGCTTCGCAAGAGAAGGTTCTCTTTGAAAGAGTCTGTTGGTGCATCAGAGAGCAATTCTGAGGAAAACTTTCCACTGAGCCAGTTTACTACTGTGGACAGAGAAGCTATTTGGGCAGAAGTGGAAAATGATCCGGAGAAGCAGCCGTTAAAAATTGAAGAATCTGAAAATGGTACCTCTTGTAATCCAGTAGCTTCACACGAGACAGATGGTGACCAAGATAATAGTGAGCACACAGAATCAGCTGACACCAGCACAGGCCACGATAGTGAAAATACATCCTCTTTTTCTCCTTCTCTGGAGTTGCAAGAAGTGAGCAATGAGGAACATGATAGTGCTGCAGTGGATTGCAAGGATAAAACAAAGCATGCAAATTCCCTCAATGCTTTTCTCCCCGAAAGCTCCAAATCCAATGTAGCACTAAGTCTTGTGCGTGCTGACTCTGAGAGAACTCAGGCATCAGAATCTTTGTCAAGTGATGAGGAGGTGGACTTGGAGCTCCAGGAAATTACCCATTCCAGGTTACTCAAGCAGCAGAAGGAAAAGCAGGAGATGATTGAGGCTTTGTTCAAACACATGCTGTTGTATCTGCAGCCTTACGATTCCAGGAGGGTACTGTATGCTTTTTCTGTTCTGGAGGCAATACTCAAAACAAACCCTAAAGAATTTATTGATGCTGTAGCTAGTACTAGTATGGATACCAGCTCCACAGCACATTTGAATCTTATTTACAATCTTTTAGCTCGCCATCAGGAAGCCCTTGTAGGACAAAGTTTTTATGGCAAACTTCAAACTCAGTCCCCTTCCATGTGTCCCCATTCTCTCCTAATAGAATTGCTTACTTACCTCTGCTTGAGTTTTCTGCGCTCGTATTATCCATGCTACCTGAAGGTCACCCACAGAGATGTGCTTGGCAACAGAGATGTTCAGGTAAAAAGTGTGGAAGTCTTGATTCGAATGATGACTCAACTGAGTGTCATAGCAAAGTCAGCAGAGAATAGGAATCTAGAGTTCATACATAATTTGTTAGGAAGATGCAAAATTCAAGAGTTTGTTCTTCTTTCTTTATCTGCATCTATGTATACAAGCCAAAAACGGTATGAACTACTTATGGCAGATGTGGTTAATAATGTTCCTGAAGAAGATATCTTTGAAGAGAGCCTAGTCAACTTTGGGCATGATCAAATATGGAGCGAACACCCGCTCCAGATTGAGTTGCTGAAGCTTTTACAGGTTTTGATAGTTTTGGAGCACCATCTTGGACAGACTCATGAGGAGCAGGAGAATCAGCCAGACCTCTTTAAAGAATGGCAGCAGGCTCTTAATTTCCAGCAGGCCATCGGCGCAATGCAGTATGTCTATCCACATCCGATAACTTCACAGGGATTATTTGTTTCTGCCGTTGTTAGAGGCCTCCAACCAGAGTATGGCTATGGGATGCATCCCACGTGGGTAGGCCTAGTCACATGTTCCTTGCCCTATTTTGGGAAATCCTTAGGCTGGACTGTGGCACCATTTGTGATACAGATTTGTAAAAACCTGGATGATCTTGTCAAACAGTATGAAAATGAAACTGTGAAGTCATCTGTGAAACCATCAGCAAGGTAAGTCTGCAGTGTAGGATCTGTTATTTATTATTTATTTATTTATATTATCCCTTGTTACAGAGTAATACACATTAACTTACTCTTCTTAGCACTGCACCTCTCAGGGTTTGATCTCTGTCTCTTGCCCTAGGCTGAGGTGGAGAGAGTGTTTTTGCAGCAAGGCTCATTGCAGTCGAATGAGGAAGGAAAAGGGATCAGAAGCAAGAATGTTTACTGTCTCCTATCTGCCATCCAGGGGAAAAGAAGTTCCTAGTTTTGAAAAGACTTTGTGTTTTTGAAGACCTAGAGATGAGAGACCCCCTGAAGAAGAAAAATATAGTATTACTCTCCAGAACAGGCAGTAAGGAAAAGGAGCATGAAAAGAAAAAAAGAATAGATATCAAAGATTTTTGGCAAGGTGCAGAGTAATATTATAATAGATCTAGACAAGGAAATGGTTTTATCCAAGCATAATTTCAGCATTGTCTATTTTAGTGTTCATGTCTGGTCTTTCCAACATTCCTTTAACTATTGAAGCAGGTCTCTACTGGAGATAACTTCTTGACCTGTTAAGCTTTTTATTTACTTATGTATTTTATCCTCCAAAGCTTAACATCTAAAAGAGAAAATATTACACCTGATTACCCATTAACCCTTTTGGAAGGTCTGACAACCATTGGCCACTTCTGCCTTCTGGATCACCCTAATCAAACTAAAAAGGTAACTGTTCAATGCCCACCACTCACTCAGCAACTTGGCATGAGTTTATCAGTGTGCATGCAGTGTATATGGCTCAGAGGTGAATATAGGTAGTGAGGGGGAGTTGGTACGAGAAAGGTAACCCTAGAGAAGTTAACTGCATACCAAAAGGAGAGAACTAAGTGAATGTATAAAGGAGTGGGACAGAACTTAATTTTGTATTTGAAGTAGCAAGGTTTGTTTTAAGCAGAAGTTTAAGATGATCACACAAATATTAGTCTTGTGCAGCTTCATTATAGTTGCTCTGTCAGTAAGTGACTTCTGTTTTCTTTCAAGTCAGGCAGACATTGATATATTATTTCTCTATTTCTTTTGTCTCAGTGACATAGGAGGATATTATCCTAATATACAATTTCTCAGCAAACTTGAGTTTCTTTATGTCAATTTAGTAAGTAAAAAATTCTGATAGTAGCAGTATAACTCGGAAACAATTGAATAGAGCAAAATCGAAAATCGAAAATTCAATTCAAAATAGAACAATTGAATGAATTTTAAAGCTGTTTTTACAAAAGATTCTCGTAACTACAGAAAAAGAGCAATGAGTCTGCAGGATATAAAGTATTTTAATCATATTTTTGTTTTTCTAGTCGTCATGCATAGGTGAACCCACAAATCTGAGAAATGCAAGGAATGCCATTTTAGAAGAATTGCCTCGTATCATTAACACAATGTCTCTTCTTTGGAGCATTATAAAAAGGGAAGACACTCAAAAAAGGCCAACTGACTTCTTTGGGACAACTAAGGGCTCATCTTCAGTCTACTTTAAAGCAACCAAGGTAGTTATTTTTAAACTTCTGTATGTCTCGTCTTTACTATTCCTTCTTTCATCTGGGCTTTTTACATAGAGTTCGTAGGAATAGTTTTGCTATCCTCAAAATAGTATTATGGCACAAAGTTTTGGGGACCTCTTAGAAGAGCTATGGAGTTGTGCAGTAGCTGCCTACAAAGCAGCTGTTCCCTTGTGTTGTTCCCTCTGCCCATCTGGACCTCTAGCTGACCTGTTTGGTGTCATTTCTGCTAATGGCTGCTGTAGAGCCAGGCTCTCCTGAGTTATCTGTACCTCCAGCAGGCAATAATGCGCAACTGAGCAGAACTGTGGTCCCTACATATGAAAGTTTTTTGCTTTTTGTGAATGATGTTATTCATGTCATTCATTTTGTGAATGTCATGTCGTTTTGTGAATGGCATGTGGCCATTTGTCTTTTTGATATTTTTTTTTCTGGTTACTTCATTTACTTCATTTCTTGGAATTTAATCTCTTGATATGTAGAGTCAGTGGAGAGAAAATTAGTGTGTTAATGAGCCATTACCAGTGTCTACTTTTAGATTACTGTATATGATTCTGTGGGTGTCTTTTTTTTTCTTGATTCCTAGTAAAATAATTAAATTACTTTTCCATAAGAAAGCTGTCTCAGAACCATTAAACATATGAGTAATATTTGGTGTCTGAGAACATCCAATTTGGTCTTTTAATCTACAAACTGTAATTCTTGGGAAAGGCATCAAAATCTATTGAAGGATGTTTCAATTATTTTATACACTTAGTACTTATTTTCCTAAAGAAGGGTTAAATTTTTTACTCCGGTAGACCACTGACTCTGTTTTAAACCCCCATCTTTTACATCCTTCAAATCCTTTTAATTCTTTGAGATTTTTTTTAACTTCGTTGCAGAACAACTTTTTTTACTCATTTAAGTGGGATGCATATTGCTTAGTCTAAACATTACATTTTAAGCACCTGCTGGAATAAAAATACTAAATTCTTCCTTCTTTTAGATATTGATAAAATATAGCAGTGAAAAAACACTTGGAGGAGGGGAGAGAATATACCTCAAGAAATTACTTTATCTGTTTGCAATCTGTCTTACAAGGTGTGTGTCTGCCTTCTGTAAAGAAGACACTAACTTAAGGGAAAATTATTAAATGTAGCCTGACTTGTAAAAAAAAAAAAAAAAAAAAAAAAAAAAAAAATTATTTTTCTGCTGTTTTGTTTTAGAATATATTTATAAATTGAGAAATATATTAAAAAAAAAAAACAAAAGATTCGTAAGGCAAAAGCCACGTTTAGCGAAGACAAATCTTTTTTTTCCTTCCCTGTAGACATTAAAAGCTAAAATATTGGACTTCCTGAATCCACTGACAGCACAGCTTGGAATCCAGTTGATGGCAGCAATTGCAGCAGTATGGAACAGCAAGAAACCTCATAGGAGTCAAAGTAAAATAAAGGTGACATTAAAGAACTGTATGCTTATTGGCACTAAGTTCCAGAGGAAAATTTAAGACATAGTATTCCCTGTAACTGAACATAGTTTCTGAGTAGGAGACTTTCTCTTGTGCTTTCACTTGGGCCTGTGGAAATCACTTTGGAAGATACATTGCATTGCATAGTTGATTTAACTTGTCTCAAATAAGTTTTTTGCTTAAGTGTTAATATCTAATTAGTTACCGTAAAAGCTTTCAAGGTTTCCAAACCGAAAAGTTTTTCAACTTCATGCTTTGCCTGACAGTATCTCATGGGACATATAGGTGTTTGTTTCTTTTGTCAGATTCTTCCAGTGCCTAGCACATCACAGCTTATTCTTGTGGACTTGATGTGTGCACTTAACACATTGAAAATAGACGCTATATTACAGCTAGTCAAAGAAGTAGTCAAGAAACCATCACAAATCAAAGGCGAAGAGGTAACTACCAATATAACTCAATTTTCTTCATATATTCTATTCTGGTTGTGTTTCAAAGGGTCTTTTAAATAGTGTTGGAGAGAGATTTTTAAAAAGCATACATCATTTTTATTCCCTAATAAATTATGTTTTCTAGATAGAGGTTTCTGTGTTCAGATCAATTCAAAATAGATGGGTGCTTCAGAATATCTTCCTAGAGAAGTTGCTGGTAATGAATAGTTGTGGAGTTCTCCAAAGCTTCATAAAGCTACTGCAAATGTGAAGCTCAATGAGCCCTTTCTATCGTCTTACCTTTAGATCAATTGGAAGAAAGGCTTCCACATTGACTCTGCTATTTTCTGACTGGCTTTCAGGGAAGACACTTTTGCTACTATGCATGCCCTTGTAGGAGCAACTTCAGCTCTGAAAATCATCTACTGGATATTGAGAAGTAAATGTGATTGCTTCTGAAATAGGTCCTCTGTTTAAAATCTCTGAACTCTCTCTCATACTGCTATATGGACGTTTGAATTATACTTGATTGCCTGTCATAGTTGGGAGTACAGATGTTATCTATGAAGGCATCTAGGCTTCTCCATCTAACACAACTACCCAAAAAATTGGTCTTCTGTTGAAGGTGTATAATGGCATTCTTGTTTTTCTCTTTCAGAAATCTTCTCTTGTAGATATTCCCATGCTCCAATTCAGTTATGCTTTCATTCAAAGGTAATTCAGTCCTTATAGAAAAGTACTTCCTATTTTACACTAAATGTTAGGGTAACAGCATTACTGTTTTAGTTTCACTTTGATTTTTATGGTGCTGTGGCATAGAACACCTCTATACTGGAAGTGGTTATTGCCGCTTCATTACCAAGTCGCAGAGAGGCACCAACTAACAAAGATAGGTCATTATGTTCTATTGATCGGTTGACAATGCAAGTCTGAAAGTCTCATTTCACACCAGTAGTGAGCAATGTACTTCAAGCAATTTCTTATTAACAAAACACTTTTAGAGGTTCTTACGGCGTTTGTCTCCCCTTATCTACTCTGTGTTGCCAGAGGAATGGATAGAGAATGCTAAATCTTACTTTCAGTCTTCTCAGAAAGATACAGTAGAATTGCTGTGAATACAGTCTGCGCTGGGAGCATAGGATTAGTTTCCACAATAGTCCTTGGATCAAAACTTCTCTTTGTGTAATTGGCCTGGAATACAGGAGGCTCTACAATTTATGGAATGCGAGAAACTAGGGAGATAAAAAGTAAGCTAGCATGCATTGGAAGGACTAGCTAAGAGTTATTCCTTTTCTTCCTTGTGAAAACTCACCCTTTGACAGCACAGGTTGACATATTGCGTGTGCTGCTAGCATGTACTAATGCAGCATATTGCCTCTGCTGCCAGATATTTGCTACACTGCTGGATCAAATAGGAAGGAATAGGATCTAAAACAGTAGTCTAGGTGGAAGCTTTTAGGGTCACTAAGTGTGAGTTGGGAGTCTTCTGGATTTTGTGTGTATGTTTGGGGTGGGGAGGAGGTCCTTGAACCTTAATTTCAGACTTCTTTTTTTCCATTTTTTTTAAATTTAATTTTATTTATTGTATTTTTTGTAGACTGCCTGTCTCAGCCTTGCAGGAGAACTTCCAACCCTTATTAGGACTTCTGAAGGAGTCTGCGCAGTTGAATTTGGCTCCTCCTGGACACTTCTTACTTCTCAGGTACAACTTACGAGAGAATAAAGTTGAGGTACTTTGAGTAGAACTGTCCAGTTACTAACTTGAAGTGAATTATTTTTCCACAGTATTTTGAATGACTTTGTGACTAGAACACCTACTCTAGAAAACAAAAAAGACCAAAAAGACTTGCAGGTACAGTATATTTGTATATACGTCTTTCTTTTAGTTCATTAATTCTGTATTGTACATCTAAGTAAAAATGGAGATGGTGTGATCCATACCTAGTGTCAGAATTCACCTCTACTTTAAGAGCATGTGAATGAGTATCTAAATGTTGTGGCTTAGGCCAGATAAATGAGAGAGTCAAGTATGAGAGATTTGATGCACGGAATGTCTCTAACAAAATTTTGCCAAAAACATGTCAGTAGTAGCCATGGAGTGTTCAAAACTGTTTTCTCTGGGTATTTTTCTGATTTTTCTCAGTTTGAATTACAATGCAAATGTGATATTGTGAGTACATATGTAAGTACTGGATTAATTTAGTTATCCTTAAAGCTCATAGATGGGCTTGGCAATGTAAATAACTATCAGCTCACCTTTTATGTAAAGAAGGGGTGGAGAACAGGATTCTCTTCCTGTACTGGTCATACTTTCACCTGAACAGTTAAAGCATTACCTATCTGCATGCAGTATTGACTGAGTCAGCATAATGTAGTGAGGTGAGATAGTGTTATGGTAATTTTGTTTACCAACAGAGCAAATAGAGCTCTACTACTGCTTCAGAGATTGGCCAGTAAAATGACAATGACAATAAAATGACTGTTTTGCTATCTTACACCCTCTTCACAAATGACCTGTGCTTTTTAGCTGAAGGCTTGGGACTTCCTTTCCATAGAATGACCAGTTTTTAATTTCACTGAGAATACAATATGTTGAAATATGAAGTTCTGCATATAGTTTGATGCCATGTTTTACTTTACACTTATAGAAAAACTGAAATATAGTCACGTGATTCCTCAAAAAGTAAAATGGAGCATTCTGTCTGACTTAGTTGTCTCCAAGAATAAAAGGAAGAAAAAGGCAGATAGCTGCATTTTCTGGAAACAGTCAATGTTCAAAACAGTGTAGACACTGGTATGCCATTTCTGAAGGGCTGAACCAGTCAGATGTTATCCTTGACAGGTGATAGTTTATATATATTCAGTGTAATGGGACTGATGCTGAATAGATAATATATTTTTCATAATTGCTTGTGTGCATAATTGTAATTAAAATCTCCATATGTTTTCTTTAAATCTTCTATATATTCTGACTTCTATTTTCTTGTCCACTTTCATTTGAAGAGAACTCTTGAGAACACAGATCAGAAGTGTATTTATGTTTCTAAGATATGGATAAAAGTGCCAGCTTTTAAAGATCCTGCCAAGTGATTTTACTGCATTGATCAGGGTGATGATAACTTTATTCTGATGACAGATTGTGTGATTATATTACAGGATGTGACCCAAAAAATCTTGGAGGCTGTAGGAACCATTGCTGGTTCTTCTCTGGAACAAACTAGCTGGCTCAGCCGGAATTTAGAAGTGAAAGCTCAACCCCAGATTTTACCAGATGAGTTCAACATTGAAGATGTGAACGGTAACATGTTTTTGTCTCATTTCCTGCTCCTATATGCCACTTAGATTCACTGTAAAGTTACAAGGTGTTAGACAGTATGCAGCCTTTGTGAGAAAGAAGTAATTTAGATAAAAAGTAAAATGAAAAATATGCTTTGTCCTCTACTAACAGTGGCAGGATTAATAAATATCTGCAGACTCTGTATCATACAGAGGAAAACGAACTGCAGATGTATGCAATACATGGAAAAGTACAAGATGGGGGTGAGCTATGTCATCCTAGTAAAATCCCCAGAAGCACTTAATTGTAATACCAATGGGCAAATAACAATTCTATTTAGGAAGAAAACTAACAAACAACAAAGTTTAGATATGTTTTGTCTGAAGCGTAAACTAAATAATTTTACCTCTTGTAGATACATCAATCACACCATCTTCAATGGTTTCTGCCTCTGCTCCCTCAATATACAGTGTCCAAGCCCTTTCGCTCCTTGCAGAAGTAAGTAACCAGATTTGTAGTTGCTGCTGTCATCCATGGGGTTGATAGTGATTGCTATTGTTGAGTAGGGGAATACATTAGATTTTTCCATTAGATTTAAAGAGAATTTAAATTATCTTGTGAGACATTCTTTGCACACACAACTATCCTGAAATATAACATGCTCTAACTTTTTGTTCAAAATACCTATTGTAGATTTAATGAGATTCTTTTTACCCTTAAGGTTCTTGCTTCTCTCTTGGACATGGTTTACCGGAGCGATGAGAAGGAGAAAGCTGTGCCACTGATTTCACGTTTGCTTTATTATGTATTTCCCTATCTACGCAACCACAGGTGATTTCTCTCTTGGAATTGCTTCTTAAGTCTAATTTTTGAGAACACTGTCAAGATTTCACTTTGTTTTCTTTTCCTTCTGTTCATGAGTGTTTAATAGTTAAGGGGAACTGTTAGGGTTGGAGACTAGCAATGCAAACCTAATAAATAACTTCCTAATTTGGTCATTAACTCTATGGGATAAATAAGCATGTTCTCCCCTTCCTATACCATAAAGATGACCTTTTGGTCTAGAAAATAATTACTTGGCCCCCAAGTAAGGAAAACTTTCTTTACGAGCCTTAGCCCTGTTATATCCTGTGCCCAGAGGAAAATGCAGAACCACACTCTGGAAGAGCCTCCCTCTCACTGTATAAGGTCTAGGGAACTAGACACAGTAGGCTAAAATAAACTTCTGGGATAACTTTGTCCTCCATCTCTTTGTTGCCCACAAATATACCCAAATATCCAACTCCAGGAACAGGTAATGAGAACTCCTTACTCTTAAGACCTGAAATGCTCTGAAAGAGTACTCAGATGTGAAGTTGCTTAGACTGTCAGCTTATTCCAAGCTGTATTCTTTTGCCTTAGTTGTCTGTGATCTTTCACCCCAAGTAATGAGGCATTCCCCACAGTAACCTTTCCTTTGGGGAAAGTATCTAGCATATCCAGGAAGTTAATGCTAAAAATGTCAGATCTTTTCAACATAAACTCCTAAGAGCCATCTGTCAGAGAGTGATCTATCAACTGTGCCCTATTGAACATTGCAGAACTGCCCTGAAATAGAGCTGAGTTCCTAAATCACAATGTGTGTGTAGGGACTTGTCAGTGCTGCAGCACCAAGTGAGAGGACTATCCATTTTGAATCTGCATTTTGGTAAAGAGACAGAGGTGTTGGAAATGGACTTATAGGGACTTTTCATGGTTTAAAATGAGTTGTGGTTTTATGCTTTTAGAATCTTCTTCTGGCTCCTCTAATGGATGATCAGAATTCAGATATCAAGGCAACCTTGATGGTTGTGTTTCCGTTATGCATTTCTGAGTGATGCATCAGAGCAGTAGTGCGTGTATGTGTGTCTGTTTTTTTTTTTTTTTTTTTAAGTGAAGTGAATCCTCTGAATTATCTCCATTTGTAAAAGGCTGATTCACTTCTTCAAGTTTTGTCGCTCAGACTAGAATCATTTGGAGGGAACCAGGGCAGAAGCTTCCTCTACGAAGGTGGTCCAGCAAGGCTTACTAGTTCCTGGCCATGCTGCCATGAGGAGGGCTACAGTGTAGCTACCTCACATGAGCCATTAGAAGTTACTCAAACCTGGGACACCCTGAAGCTGTTCTTGTGCTGTGGGCAGAGTGAGCTTGCCCTCCACTGCAGGCCCTCAGTTCTTCCATGCATTTGATACCTGCCTGTCTGCTTCTCTTTCCTTATCCTTCCACTCTTCTGACACTCCCATCCAGCTTCCCCAGCCCTTGTTTCTTTTCTCCTCTGATGAATACTACTGCTTTCATTGTCCTTTACTATCATTACCCTTTACTATCATTGCTTTTCCATTTCTGGCATTTTGACACCTACCTCTTAACGTTTCCTGGGAAAGAAGCATAATATGGAAAGAAAGATGTTGTGGAAGTGGCCAAGAGCTTGTTAACAATCTGAAAGAAGGCCAGGACAGCAAACAGATGAGCAGCACAGTGCCTATGACAGACAGCTAGAAAAATCTTCAAGTAGAGGAGTTTGCAGCTTGTTTTGAACTCAAGTCTGAGAGTTGCTGTGCAGTGGTATCTATAGGAGTGTGTGCTGGCCCTGGACCACACAGGCAGATCTGAGCAGGGTCAAATCTAGGGATGGACCCCTTTCTATCCCAGAAGTGACCTGAGCACAGCTGTCAGTTTAAACCGAAGCATGTGTACAGTTTCTCAACACTGTAGTTTTGTGAGTGAGTTAATTCTCTTATTTAATGAATGCCTTCATTTTATCCAAAAATGAGGCATTTTTTTTCTGAAGCAGAGAAACTGCTACTGCTATCTGATCTCTTAATGCACTGAGTTTTGAACATAGTCTATTACTGAGTTGGAAGTAACGGGAATTCCAGTTTACTTTTTGGCTACAGATGTTTAATTAACATTAATGTTTAACATTTATATCTCTATTGCTCTTTTTTTGCAGTGCCTACAATATTCCAAGCTTTCGTGCTGGTGCTCAGTTGCTCAGCTCATTGAGTGGATATGCCTATACCAAGCGAGCCTGGAAAAAAGAAGTTCTTGAGCTATATATGGACCCAGCATTTTTCCAAATGGACACTTCATGCACTCAGTAAGGCATGAGATTATACTACTTCATGATTTTTATTTTGAATTTACAAAGAAAACCTCTGCCCAAATGTTTGACCAAAATCTTTTATGCGGTATTCTGGTGATGATCTATCTGCAATGAATCCAGCTGACTACCTCTCTCCTTTTATATTTTATTCAGTTGGAGATCCATTGTTGATCATCTTCTAACACACGAGAAAACAATGTTCAAAGATTTGATGAGTGAGTATCAGCTATTGATAGCTTATTTCTATGTTAATTTGAAATTCATTTCCTTTGGAGCTCTTAAAATACTAAGATATCAGTAAACTGCCAACTATGGCCACATCTGTAATTATATTCCTAACTATACTAATAACTAAAGCCTATGCTAAACTAACTCTCTGTAATATTTCAGTATAGTCTAAAAAAGTCATAATTATTTTCTCCTCATAAATGTCACGGGCTTTTGTAAGTATATTTTTGTCATAATTTTTAATTGTTGCAGTGACAGTTGAGACAATTTGGCTGGCTTTGTACCTGCATGTGTTAGAGCTGTAGGAATGTGATGTACCAGCACAGCAAACTTGGGGCAGTCTCAGGCTATTAAATTTGCTTTGAGCTATAAAAGAAAGACTGTGCTTCAGTGTCTTATTCAGATCTTTTAAAAGAATGGCTGCAGGAATGCAAAGCAGGACTAATTTGTTCTACTTTTCTTAATAACTTAATAACTATTCTTAATAACTATATATTCTTAATAACTATATTATAACTATAATAACTATATTGCCAAAGATCTCAACTTCTTTTCCTCGACAAGTCTTAGAGTTTTGATACCATGTATGTATGGATTGAAAAGAGGGAGACTTGCACACATACAGGTGGAGAACAGGGTCTTAAATACTGAACAGCCTCACTGGAGTTGCAGTGCTTCTTCCATCTCATTTTCCTGCTGGTATAAGCAGATCTAGATCAACGCTGATACTGTTATTTTATGTGGTAGATTTTACCAGCATTAAAAGACTTCAAAGCATGATAATTATTTTTTTGTGTACCACAGATGTCTATTTGTGATGAAATAATTCCTGTCTGTTCTAGATATGCAGAGCAGCGCCTTAAAACTATACCCAAGTTTTGAGCAAAAAGCAATGTTGCTAAAGCGACAGGCTTTTGCTGTTTTTAGTGGGGAGATTGATCAGTATCATCTCTACCTTCCATTAATACAAGGTAAGGTTTTTTTGTTGTTGTTGCTTGTTTTTCAATCTACTGCCTTTGTATATGTAACAAATGCATAAGTTGCATAGGAAAAAATGTCACCTGTTTTCCAGCAGGTACTTCTGCTTTTCAAAATTTCACCAGAAGTTATGATGCTGGACTCTGTATTAGAATTCATGTGTATAATCTCATTAAGAGAGGAATCTGGGGCCCAGAGCCTTTGGATTAGAATTTTACTTGGAAACATGATTATTTGTGACAAGCTTCCAGCCACTGTCATTGACTGTTCTTGCTGTTCTTAAATGCCAATTTTGACAAAATAATAAGACTACATTCAACATATAACCACTATATCCTCATGTTTGTGGGTTTTTTGTTTGTTTGTTTTTTAATCTGAAAGGAAAATTGTTTTAATGGAAGGGACTGAGCCCAAAACTAATGATGAAACATAAATTTTATTCTGCCATCTTCTAGATTTTTGATTTCACAAAACAATGTCTGTTCAGGAAAACAATACTTTTTTTTTTTTTTTTTTTTAAATCTTCATTTCAGAACGACTGACCGAAAACCTTCGTGTTGGACAAACTTCCATAGTTGCAGCACAGATGTTTCTGTTCTTCAGAGTTCTTTTGTTAAGGATTTCTCCTCAGCATCTAACCTCGCTGTGGCCAATTATGGTAACTGAATTGGTAAGAAATAAGTAACTTGAAACTAATTAGTGCAGATTTTTCCCCATTTCCCCTCCCTTTACACCCTATTTGAAAAAGGAAGTGTTTTCATAGCTTTACATTATTTTTTTTCCCCAAATTATCAAATTAGTGTGCTCATTGAGAAATATTCTTCATTGATTTTTTTTTTTTGTTGTCATTGCATGACTTGTTAACTTCTTGCAAGCCATAGAGTGAACTAAATCTGGTTCCTCTTACTATATGAAACATGGTTGTGTGCTTGATTTGTACAAACATTTTGAATGTCCCCATAAATTTTTTACTTGAAGATTCAGACCTTTCTACAGCTGGAAGAAGATTTAACTGAGGAAGATGAACCACCAAAGTAAGAATTGTCATTTATCTTGTAAAGAACTAGTGAAAGCTAGTACTGATTGTGCTTGTTCTCTTGCTGCAATGTTTGCATTTTCTAGATGGGGAGAGATGACATCTATTACTAATTGTGCTTGCATATTTCTGGCACTGATGAGTCTTAGTTTGGAATATTTTTCAACAGCTAAAATAATATGTTCTAAGCATGGATACTTGTTGCATACAAAAAAAAAGTTACATTAGCATTTTACTATTTAGAATATTTCGTTTTTTCCTTTTTCTTAGATATGTTACTGATATTAGCGTTTTATATTAATCTCAGTGCTAATATAGACCAAAAAATAAGCTTTTTGTATGCACGAGTACATTCCCCTTTTCCTGAATAAAAAACACTTAGTGGAGAGTAGACTGTTCAGCCTGGAGAAAAGAAAATCAAGAGGGAAGGGTCCTCCTCTGAAGGGAGGATGTAAAGATGATGGAGCTGTACTCTTTTCAGCAATGCCCAGTGGTAGGATGAGAGACAACAGTCACAAACATGGAAGTCCTATCTGAACATGAGGAAGAACTTTTTTGCTGTGAGGGTGGTTGAGCATTGGAACAGGTTGTCCAGAGAGGATGTAGAGTGGCATGGACATACTCAAAACCCACATGGATGCAGTTCTGGGCAACGACTTCTGCATGACGCTGAGCAGTGGGGTTGGACTTGATCTCCAGAGATCACTTCTAACCTCCAATGTTCTGTAATTCTGTGATCTATATGTTTTAATAGTGCATTTCTTGACTGTAATGCAGGAGCAACAGCAAAATAAGCAGACAGAAAGTATCAGCTGATGGCAGTGGTTCCTTACTTTCTGACATACAGCAGAATGAGCTGTCCTTGTATTTATCAGCTTGTAAGTTTTTGGATACAGCACTTTCATTTCCACCTGACAGGATGCAGTTATTTCAGATGTAAGTCCTCTAGTTACCTATCTGTTCTGGAGTTTGTTACTGTTCTTTAAAATAATTCCATATCTGTTTTGTTCTATAATAAATTTTGCCCTGCATTGTTTCTACAAGAACAGATGTTGATATTAGGACAAATGCAACCTGTATATTTGAAAAACAATGTTGGAATGTTAGTGTAGGAAGATTTAAATGCTGTCACTAGGCATTTTTTTTCTCCCGGTTCTCCAAAGTGAGAAGAGCACTTTCCCTTAAACACACAGTTGGGAATTTTTGGAGTCAACAGCATTTAAGTGCTGTCATGAGAGTAGCTTCCCTGAACATTAAGTTTGACTTTGGAGGCAGCAAGTTATGACAGCTAGTTACTATATAGAGAGTAGTGCTCTGCTAAACTATATATGATCCAAGAAGTTAATTCTTCTAACTATATTCTTAATAATGTAATCCATTTGTTTCAGGTACAAATGGGCATTTGTTCCAGAGATTGACACAGAAGCATGTACTGTGAATTCTCATCTGATGGAAAATCATCAAGAATGCAGACCACACATTTTAAGAATCATGGATCTGCTAAAGAAGAAATATGGGGTAAAAAAAGAATGCTTCACTTAGATAATATTTTATTTGTATGGAATTTATTAATTTAAGATCTTATCACTTGCTTAGACAAGTAAGGTAGGCAAGAGGTTTTTAGATATAAAGAAAGATTCATCAGGGTTTTTAAAATGATCTGCCTGCTTGCACACATGTATCTTGAAGATGCCAAATTGCTTATGGTTATGAAGTGGTAGTTTCCCCTTGCTTCCTTAAATCTGAAGCACCAGGTGAGAAACAGGACTATCATTATAGGCTATCTGTAGTCTCAATATTCTTTTGTTGGATGTGTCATTTTGGTTTTGACGGCTAGTGCAAATTTGCAGTCTTCTGAACTTGTGAGACTCTTTTAATGAAAACTCTCATCTCTATATAGAAATAGCTTGGTATACCAACTATACAGTTGCTGTCATGGTGGAACTGTAGGCTACTGATCTCTCAGCGTGAAAGCAAGCCTCTAGTAGAGTTAAAATGAACTATATGCGGTAGAAGGACATGGTGTCCTAATGCAAACTCTTGCTTTGTATGCTCACAGGAAACAAACAATACTAATGAGAGAACTTCCAAAAGGCACAAATTTCCTCTTTTGGACATCCGCTCTATATCTAGCATCACCCAGCTTGTACCCTTCTTCAAGACTCTGTGTTGCGCGTTTACAGCGAAGGGGAATGAGTCCCAGAATTGCTATGCTTCTGCCTCTTCTCCTGTGGACTACTGTGGCAATAATGGCATAAAGATCTTGCAACAGCTTGAAGACAGTGTTGAATGTGACTTTCTTGAAAACATGGAAAGTTAAGCATCATGACAAATGTTTTATTTGTGTTGAATAAGCTGTGAAACAAAGGTAAAACATTACTCAAGGAGGTACTGAAGGAAACTCTTGCAGTTCTTCACTTTTTTTTTTCTCAGTTTTGGAACTGCATTTGTGGAGTGCACTCCAGTAATCCAGGCTTCCCAGTGGTATTAAAAGGCAAGGATTCTGTTCTTCAACTCCTGTGGGAGGAAAAAAGAATACAGTTTAGAGAATTTATCATAGTTATTGTATTCTTGTACTTGATTTCATGTGTATGATTAAAGAGTTTTTGTTGTAAATAAAGGAAGAATATTTTTGACTTGGTGAAGGCAGAACCTGTACTGTTACCAGTAGCTTCTCATGTGAGTATTCTAAACTGCTTTTGGAACTCTTTGGAAAGTAAAATTAAGATAAAGCTAATTTGCATGTCAGTGTACAATCGGTTTGCAGAAAAGCCATTTCCTGACATTAAAGCCCACTCCTACTGCACCTTCTCTTATTTTTTTCTTACTTTTTATTCCAAAACTTAGGTTCTTGACTTCTGAATGTATCATTTAAATTTCAGATAGATGTTTTATAACTTTGATCATTGTGCAAATAACTGCAGACTTACCATATTAGTAATCTCAATTCTGTATTATAGTAGTATCTTTCAAGAGTAGTGATTCCTGCATAAAAGACAAACCTATGCACTAACATTTTGTAACCTGCACTATTTAACATTTTTATGTTAATAATAATAATTGGCTAAAAATATTCTAATTCATTTTTAAATAAAAGAACTATGTTCTTTCAGTAAATAGGTTCACTGTGCGCTTCAGAAATGCAAACTAAACAAAGCTAATCCTGTAAAAATATAAATTTCTGTATACAAACAGCCAATTAAAACTAAAAGAAAATTGTTTTATTTCTTTTTAATATAGAAAAAATATGTTTGGCTGCTTCTAGGTTTCACAAGGGTTAAGTCATTCGCAGTCCCAAGACTGCATTAAAGTTCAAGGCGCAACTTTTTTTGGAATTACTGCTACCACCATCCAGGATGTAGAAAACCGACTAGTTCTTTTCATAAACAGCATAGTTGCATGTTGGGAACAGTAGTACAGGGAAAAGTTTAGGATAGTTTTGGGGGTTTTTTTATCTGTAGAAGTGAACTCTCTTGAATTTTCGTATTTGGTGGATTTTTTGACTGAACTAACAATGCTGATTTGTCTCAGGGGATGCTTACTGTATTTTTAATGGTGAAGAGCTTTGCTCTCCTGTTAACTACCTGTCTGTTTATTTACTTAACCAGCTTTGCTCCTACAGACATGGGTTTTGTACAAAATAACCTGCAGACTGGTGCCTGCTACTTGTGTTACTTGAAACATCCGAACTGATGTGCTGAGTATTGAATTTCATCCCTTTTTTTTTTTTTTTTTTTCCCCCAAGCTTACAAAAGGGACACAAAATAAATGTCATTGACAATAAATTCATTTGTTGTCACTAGGGAGTGAAGCCAGGGGAATTTTTTCAGAACTCATACAGAAACACAGAAGGCTACTATACTCTGCAGTGTTTCAACCTGCAAATATGTGGATTGTAAACTTAAAATACTGAAATATTTACTGTGATAATACTGTAATGCTGACTGGTGAATTGTCACATAGATTTATACTGAAGTTAAATAGTGTGCATTTATACAATTAAGGCAAGTGATAGACTGAGGTGTAATATTGCTTAGTCATTAGGAATGTGTATTATTTGCATTCGTTTATTAACAATCTTCAGTGCTGCTGGAATGAGCACAAGTGCAAAAATTATCCTTTTTAAGCATTTTTTTAAATTGGAGTGAGATACTGCTAAAATAATCTTTTTTTTTTTAACTTATGTAAAATCAATTTTTAAAAGGAATACTCAGGATGACTTGGTAGTTTTAGTTTCAACGTTCCAGTGTTTGCATCCTGTATCTGGGGACTCCTCAAAAACAAGATGCTGTCAAATGGGCTGTTAAAATCTCTATATTTTTTTTTTTTTTGACACCAAGCATTTCATTTAACCTTGTTCTATAAGATTCTATAAACCTTTTTCGCTTAACTTCCTCACTAACAAAAGCTGGTAAATCAGTATCTTTTATTGAAGGTTTTGTCCCTTTCCATTTGAAGGAGAACATGCTCTTGAGACTGCCTGTGCTCTCATGGGAGAGTCAAGTGTCAGTCACCTACTCTTTGTTCTTTACTCCTAGCTCTGATGACAAACTTTAAAAGAAGAGCCTGTGACTTACAATTTAGAGCTCTACAGACACAAGAGTGTCTTACCTTCTGCAGAAATACCATGCACTTCTAAATCTTTTACCTTCTGCATATACTTCTGCCTTTGTTCTGTGGTTCTGCAGATCATTGCATTTAAAGGCAGCAAATATTTGTGACTTGCAGAATTATTTCATTGAAGCAGTGAGTGTTGAGTTTTTTAACAAATAGTCTATAAGCAGATCTTTCAGCATTATAAAAAGAGGGAGGGAACAAGAAGGAAGGGGCTCTAGCTAAAATATTCTTTTACTTTGGGGGAAGGATATGGAGAGGGTGCTGTTACACGGGCCTAAAGGTATTGCTACCAGTATAACTTTATTCTTTATCTAAGACCTAACTATAACCATTCTAAACTTTACTCTGCTGCTGTTAAATCCACACAAGGGAGCTAGGTTATACTTCTCTAAAACCAGTACTACTCAAGCAGTATAACTTAACTGTAGATAAATCTGAAAAACTTAGACATAAACTCGGTATCAAAACTTGGAGAGAAAATACAGCACTTTGTGGTGGTGTTTATTGCTTGTTTTCAGAATAACTCAGCTTTCTCATTGGAATACTTAAGCTTTGGGATATCATAGCAACATAGCATGATCCATAAAAGGAAAAGTAGCTAGACATCTAAGAGTTTAATTTTCCTGCAGCAAAAAAAAGATAGTTGCATCTACTCTAAAATAACTGCCAAAGAACAGCAGAACTTGAAATGCAGAGCATTAAATAATGGTTATATGTATTTAATGTTAACGTTGAATGTAATTCTTCTAATATTAAATTTTATTTTGAAATACCTGTTCAAATGCACCTGTCTCTTTTTCAAACTGCATTTATTGCTGACAGAGCAACTTTAATTTTAAAATCTAATTTTTTATTTTTCTCTATTAATTTAAACTTTAAAAATAAATTAATTTAAATTTATTTTTAATTTTCTTTAATTTTCTTATTTTTTTAATTTAACATCTGACTGCAGCTGCTCTCAGACTCCATAGGAATAAAGGAAAGCTCCAGGCAGAACCTCGCACAGACTTCAGTTTTGATGCCGGCAGCACGGGCTCTGTGTGAGGCCGGGCCTTCTTCTGAGACGCAATTGTGCCACCACCTCCCTACTCTTCTAACACAAGCCCAGCCTCTTCTGCTTCACCTGTTGTTTGTATTTCCAAACTTTCCACCTGCGGATTGCGCTCCTGGGCTTTTGGGATGAGCTTCCAGGCCCTGCATGGAGCAGATGAAGTAAGTGGCAGCAGGTGACTGACACACAGCAATGGCTTCTTTGGAGGCAAAGGAAGAGCGTGTCCAGCAACTGCCTCTCCAGGAGGTTTCGTAACACGTTCTTTGCCCCACAGAGGTTTCTAAACTTCACACTGTGTGTTTTTATACGTTCAGGGGAAATGTCCCCAAAGCACTGCCCTTCCTGGGTAAAGGGAACATTTCTGGGAATGTTGCTTTCCATACCACGGGGCTTTAAAAGCAGGCTCGGGGATAGTTCCAAAACTTTGATGGGAAAACTGCCTGTAAGAGGGATTTCCTCTGCTGGGAAATATGACCTGCAGGTATGCTACAATATATAGGGGGATCAAAAAAAAAAAAAGAAAAAGACTAAATGCTTCCTGAGGCATTAACTTTAATCAGCTTAATCAAATGGAAGACAGCAGAATAGACCAAAAAAAAATTTTTCTGTTAGAGAGCAGAGGAAGAGATCCATTTTGCCTGGGATATGTTGAAAGCTGCTCCTCAGCCATGATTAAGGGGCCTGTACCCTTTCAGTCATCCTGAATTGCTGTTAACTCAGGCTTATCTTTTAGCTTGAACTCTTTTGCTTGGCAAGTACATCTCTATCACTTTTCTTTCTATCTGTCCTCCATCAGAATAGTAGCTCCTTCTAAGATTATATAATGAAGGATTATGTAATTATATAGAAGAAAAGGGGGAGTTGATATACAGCTTGCTGTAATGAACAGTGGGGACCTATCCAGCTATAAATGCGTGTTAAGGTGCTGGGTTTTTTTCAAGTCCTCCAGGAAAAGAATTAGGTCTGAGTTACAGTAAGTGACCATGAGGCTGTGCTCACAATGTGTGCAAGCACTGCAGCAATTGTAATGAAATACCAGAGGAAGCTTGTTCAGTGAGCAAACAAGGCACCAACTGTGATTTCAGGCTTCCCTCTGTGTCCAACAGAGCAAGACTGCGTATTGCTCGTATGCAATGCCAGACGCAGTGCTCACCCTACACATAAATAAAACCCTATTACTCGTATTGACCACGTTCCTCCTTCACCCATTATTTTTTTCCGTAGCAGTGCAACTAGTGGTGAGCACTGGTTACCTGTTGCGAAGGCTCCTGGAATTTGACCTTGGACAGAGAGTGCCCCGGGGCAGGGCACTGTGAAGCCGCTGACGCTAACGCGTTATGCAAGCGCGGCTGATGCGCCAGCCCAGGTTAGCGAGGAGGGCAAAGCCACCTGATCAAACCTTCGGCTCCCACCTTGCCGCCTGGCGCTGGCGGCCGAGCTCGTTCAGCCAGGCTTCAGCCAACCGCTGCGGGCAGCGGCGCCCCTCGGCGCTAACGGCGTGGCTGCCTGCCGCCCGTGCGCTTCGCGGCGCGCATCTCCCTGCCCCAGCTCCAGCTCCAGCTCCAGCTCCAGCCCCAGCCCCAGCCCCAGCTCCAGCCCCAGCCCCAGCCCCAGCCCCAGCCCCAGCCCCAG
>JAWLRI010000285.1:3188895-3216030 GCA_034781795.1 Crypturellus tataupa
CCCCGCGCGGGCCCGAGCTCGAGCCCTCCGCGCTGCGGTCTGTGCCCCGAGGCGCCCGCGCGCCCCCCGGGACGGAACGGGGCGGCCCTTCCGGGGGTGCCCGAGGCTCCTGTTCGTGTGCGAGGGGGTTGCGAGCGGAGCGGCCTCCGGCCGGGGCCGCGCGCCCGGGGTGGGATCGGCCGCCGCCTCCCGCCTTTCGCTTTCGGTATCGGCGCGTATCGCCCCGTGCTCCAGCCGGGCGCTTCCCTGTTTACGTTGGTGCGAGAGGAGGAGGAGGAGGTGTTTAAGCTGCTCTTTCCTGTGTTTTGTTGTCGTTTTAGTACAGTGTTGCTGGATGCTCTTATTCCGCGGTTTTTAAATCTGGATTAATTTTAAAGGCCTTTCCTGGGAATGTCTCGAAGTGACATTTACAGTTAAAAGCACTCCAGTTCAGAACCCTGATGCTTATTTTAAAACTTGGAACGGAATAGTGGAAAAAAAAAAAAAAAAAAAAAAACCCTGCCTCATGGCAATTGAGAACCTTCCCAAACGTTGGAGTGACAAATGGAGTATATTCAGAACTGCCCGACTTAGCTTCCTACAGGCTCCCATCGTCACAGGCTTTACCTATCAGTGGCACGCAACTTAAGAGTTCAGAATCCACATTTTTATGTGTGGACTGTAGTTCTCATAGGCGTTTTAGCTCCACAGTTTCTCTGAAACTATGTTAAGAGAACTGAAGTGTTTAAAGTGGTTAAAGCTGATCCCAAACCAAAATCTCTTTGGCAAACTAACATCCTACAGATGAGGAAACCTAAAATAGGTGCCACTGGTAACTTAATAAATTATTTTTAGGATTTTTAGGATACAGGAGTTTTTTGTTGTTTTGTTTTGTTATAATTGAAAGATATCTGTTTGCAATCGAAGCTCTGCTTCTTTATAGTTTTTTTTCAATAAAGAAATAAAGAGAATGTTCAAACATGCCATGTTCTACAGTGAAGAGACTCTGCTTTCCAGAGCAAACAGTCATTGCCCCAATCTTTTCTGTCAGCAGCTGTTCTTTGAAAATACGTTGTGTTTCACCAAGCTATTTGCATTAGAGTTAGAAGCATATATGACAGCACAGGTAGTTTGAACAGGCCTGGTAACTAATTTCCACCCTTACATTTGTTTCCTTCTGTTGCTTGGGTAGACTTTTTGCTCAGTTGCATGAGACAGATCATAGAACTGATGCTTGTTAAAAATAAGATTTAAAAAATTATATGTTTAAATTAGATCGTCTCCCTTATGTGGTTCATTACGCAGTCACGTAACAGTGCTAGTGTGGCTGGCAGAGAGGAGGGAAGAGGAGCATGTCGAGAAACAAGCAGCCAGATGGGATTGTCACTGCTGGAGCTGGCACTGTCATTGCCACAGAAATAAATCCTGGCCAGACTGCGTCCTGAGAACAGCTCAGAAAAGGTGGAAAGACAAAGGACTGTGGCAGGGCTTGGTGCAGAAGGAAGGCAAAAAACAAACTAACCAGAGTAGAGTGGCAATGAGATCTTCCTCCACTAAGACACAAGCTGCTTTATTTTTAAATAACTGGTGGTTACAGGTGTGGAAGATGTTTCTATTAGTGTTGCTGTGTCTTTTAATAATATAAACTGTAGAATTAGTTTGAAGGAAGCAGGAGGTTAGCTGTGTACTCAAAAGGGGTTTTGCTGGACTTGTTCTCCAGAGGGAAAAATGAAGCTGCAAATCCAAAGCCCCATGCTAATAAAATATCCTAGGCTCAGTGAGCAAAGCAACTGCATTTGGATTGTCTCTGATGCAGTCCTGCTAACATACTAAAAAGGGCTTGTTCTTCCTGGCATTAACCCTTTCTTAACTTTAACCATTCTATTCTTCTATCAGTCATGAACAGGTACAATTTGTGAGTTGGCTAAAGCGTAGCTGAAGACAGGGAAGGAGACAGCACTGTCTTCAAACATTTGTGATGAAATGCAGTTTCCTTGTGGATGTGCAGACAACTGGGTGTGCTCTGAGGCAAACTAGGGAGTCACTCTTCCCCTGATTTCAGTCTTGCTTGGATACTCTTCTGTTTTTGTTTCACTGCTTTATGTTAGTGAATGGTGCTGTGAGGAAGACTTGTGTGGAATTTTAGCCTTTTGCTGAGAGAGAGATTGGAGCCCAAAATCAATTTCTTGCAATTCCCCTGTTCCAGGATATAAGTTCTAGTTTTATGTGACTATTCCTAAGTTCTGGCAGCTCTATGCAATACCTTTCAGCCCTTTCAAAACCTTATGTGAAATGTGGATTCAGAAGGGTCAAAATGATTCCCACATTTGTTTATAGAAGAGGTTCTAGATAGTATTCCCGCCAGTGTTAGACCAGTGTAGGCCTCAGCAATGAAAGGGGGAAATGGAGAAGCATTGGGTAATGCATAGGCCACCCAGGAAGCCATCTGCTTGCTATCCAGATGTGTACTTGGCTTCCCTGGAAAAAGAACATTTATCCATGATATATATATTTATATAATTTAAAACAAGTTGGAAATGAGGATTTTTCCTTCCCTGGCATTGCTTGGTCAAAAAAGGTTCACACCTTTATGTGCCTTTCCAAAACTACCCCCAGGACTCTTTCTTAAATCTGTATGCTAAAGTTGTCATGTTTTAGTGAGCCCAGAGTGCCCAGTCTGCCTCTTGTATGACTAAAGTCTTTCCCTGACTAGCAGCAAAGAACTGTTTTAGCAGAGAGTTGAGCAGATGTTGAATGTCTTATCAGTATTCTCTTTTTTCCTTAAGTACTATCTTAAGGCTGGATTTTTAGATGGAGGGGGAATTTTTTTTTTCTTGCAAAGTTGGTCATCAGGTTTAGAAAGTAAAGAGTAAATGCTGTGAGCAGTGTGAAAGGTTGAAGTGGAAGAAATGCTCCAGTAGAAGCAGAACCTTCAGATCTGCTGAGCCACTGTATGGTGGGGGAAGAAAACAAGAGTTCCCTTTAACTATGTACCACTATATGGAGTGGTGTGGTTTCCAGTAAATGCCCTGATGTCTTTTTCTTCTTGGATTCTGAATTGTTTGTAAATAACTTATAAATTTGGAAGGAACGTTGTGATTTGAGCAGATTCAGTTTAGCAGATTGTATGAAACCAGAGTTTTTAAAAACAGGTAGCAATGAAGAACATAGTGTATAGTTATACTTATTCTGTGGATTAATATAGGGATTAAGTTGCAACTTGAACTTGTGGTCTTATGGTCTGATGACCTTAGAATGAGGATGCATTTTCTGAACAACTTACACTGACCTGGGGTTGCTTCTGCCTTACTCTTCCTGTGATCCCTTCCCAACTGCACTCAATTTGCTTGTAGCATTATTTCTTTTCTCTGATAAGTGAACTTGGAAACATGAAATGATTCCTTATTCCTGTTTAGATCTGACTATGAAAGCAATTGTCAGTATAGTTGTTCTGTAAGGTTTGGGGTGTGTGTGTATGTTTTCTGGTTTTATATATAATATGCATTTTATTATGCTTTCTAATAAAACTGCACTGTACCTGAATTATTTCCAGTGTTGCCATGTATTAATATATATTGTTTTTTATGCCATCAGTGTAACTACATTGGCAAAATTTAAGTATATATGCAGTATGTGTGCATTAAAAGCCCTACAAAAGTATAACTAAAGATATATTCAGGTTAATGCACATCCATCTATATCAGTTTCAGCAAATAAACTTCCCCAGAAGTTGCACTGTCAAATCCTTATACTATATGGATGCTTATTTCTACTTTTCTTAATTTCCAGTTGAATATATGCAAATTCAGGTTTACAAAAGAATTGAGAATGCTTTTGTCACTGGCACCTATAAGATGTGTCCCATAAATAGGTATTTTGTTTTGCATGTTGTCATCTAATCCTAATAGTGACTGCGTTCTTTTGGTTACATGTGATCAGGCTCATACATTTTACCCTCACTGATGATTTTGCCAAAGGCACAAGCCACTAGTTGAGAGAATCTGACAGGTGCCAATAATGGGTGATTTTTATCAATACAGACAGAAAAAAACATGACTCTAGCCTGGAAGTCACTGAGTATATTGGATGCCCTTCAATTTTTCCAATTAAATCTCCTAGTTGTGGCTTGAGATTAATATTTTCAACACTTGAGAGCCTGTGTTTCTGCTACTAGGTTTGAATTGTGACTGCGATATCTTTCTGTTATCTCCAGCATTAGTATGTAACAGTAGTTCCTTAGATTTCTGTAATGATAAAGAAGCATCTGGATGGATAGGATGACTGCATAACCCATGTTTGAAACGAGCTGTGATACTGGGCTGAGTTCTTTCTGTTCATTCTGTTGTTATAAACATCTATAGTAATTTTCCCTACCTAACAGTAGATTTAATTACAGTAGATTTAATTACAACTTTTTGATAATTTTGTATAAAGTAACTTCATTGAATGTTACTTTGTTTAAGGAGCTGTTTTCTTGCTTGTGATGATTGAAGACTGCAAACGAATGTTGTTATTTCTGTTTTATTTTAGCTCTGTCCAAAGTTCTTGCACACCAACTCTACCAGTCACACCTGGCCTTTCAGTGCAGTTGCAGAACTCATAGGTATGTAGATTAGTAGTTTGCTTGAGTACTTGATTGTAATAATACTCTCTCTGTTTTGATAATGCTTTTTCTTTGGCCAAGGGAGGGAGTTGATCCTGTTGTTGCTATTAATTTTTTTTACTTTTTTTTTTCAGTCTTTCAGTCAGAATAAAGTCAGCAGTTTGACTTTATTCTTTAACAGCATTTAATTCCTGATATCTGTTGTAGGAGGCTTTCCAGGATTTAGTGGTTTGTTTTTATGATGTTTAATAAGAATTGCTAAATCCAGTGGACTGTAGAATCATGTAAATTCCTCCCCAGTTTTCCAGATGGAAACCTCCTGCCTTTTGCTTTTCCCAAGTCCAGCCAACATTTAAGTCCAAGTGCAAATTCCAAGGATCTGCAAACACTTCTACAAATAATACAGACACAGCTGTCCATGAACAGATTATCATACACTGGAAGACAGTAACTTTATAAGCACTCGGATAAACATGAACAGCTCTTGGAATGTGAACAGCCTTGAAGAACTGATGCTGTTCCTGCTTGCTGGCTAATCAGAGTTGAAGCTCACTAGTGGAGCACACACGTACCCTCATGTACTCAACTTGCATGCACAGTCATCTTTTTGGGTATTTTGCCAAGACTTAGATTCCTGCAATACCTGTGTCCAGTCTATGTGTGTGTGCGTGGTTTTTGTTTTGTTTCTGATTTGATTGGTGTGTGGCCCAGACCTTGGATCTTTCTGGTTTTCTCCTACATCCACTTTTCAGACTTGGATTTCTCTATCTGAGCGAACTGATCCAGACACACATTCAGAGTAGAGAGCTTGCCCTCACAGAAAGTGCTCAGAATTGCAGGTCTGTAAGAAGGTGGAAAAAATGCAAGTTGGGCACAGGACCCAATCGTGCAAGCATACTGGTTAACAGGCAGTCACCTTGCACACTGTAACCCATCTATTTCCCCTTCTGTTGTCCTGTACCTTTTCCTCTCCTATCCACCTTCACCTCTCCCTTTCTCTCACTTTGATATTTCCTTGAAACATCCCACAGTAAGTTGGATACTATCACAATGTGCTCAAGCATCCTATTGGCTCTTTCTTTGAGAACTCCTGTTAAATCTTACCTTGTTCTTTTGTTATTGAACATCTTCAAGGTTACACTTGAGTCTTTTCTCTTAGTGGTCTCTTAATGGTCATCAGTGCCTTAATAGCTCAAGTCTTTATCTCTGTCATCTGCTTTTTTATTAGGGTTTATTTCTTAGTTTAATTTGTTGCCACATATTTATTGTCTTTTTCTCTTGAATAGTTGTTAACTGGACATCCTCAGAGTTTTTTGATTTTTGACTTATAGAATGTTTGATGTGCTTTCTGTAGCTGGTTCCTCAAATTAAGGATGTGGTTTGATTGAAAAAAGAATTGTTAATACAGAAATGAAGTGATAACAGAGCTGCAATATATTTTTTTTTCCTCTAAACTACCTGGCTGCATGGAATCAAAATTTCAAGTTTTGCAGAACTGTCTGGACTTGGTTGGGGGGGCGGGAGGGTTGTGGGTTGTTTTTGTTTGTTTGTTTTTGCTTGGGTTTATTTTTTGGCATCTCGAGGTTGATTACCTGAAGTATTTCAGCATTTCAAATCTGATTTCCTAATTAGAAGGCTCATAGCAGGCAAGATATTTTTTGCTGCTATATATATTTGTGATTTGCCATGATCTAATACTGTTGGCAGTAACCTGCCCACTTTAAGGCAGTCGGAAGAGATGTTTGGGTGGCTGTGAGAAAGTGAGTGTCACAGCAACCCCTGGCGAGTAAGGAAACAAAAGTAGAAACTCCTGTAGATTGTTTCCTGTTTTCGTGTTTGAACCCAGTCATCACAATCTCAGATTTTGCCAGGAGATTACTATCATAATCTGTAGAAATTTTTGTGGTGTATTTATGTGAGGTTTGCCTGCTTACGAGGTAGCTCTTTCATCTTTATGCTTTATTTCAGGGCTGTCTATTATAAAAAGGAAAGGACTTGAGAAGACTAAAGTTTTTTACCACATTTATTAAAATCTGTGGGTTTTTTGTTTCTGTGCCAAGCTGACTAATCTATGACTAATCAGAGAAGATTTTTTTCTCACAGCACAAAACTTCTGTTAAGTTGCATAGCTGATTAAGAAGCTGAAAAATGGTGGCAAATTGAGTTTGATCAGATCACCCCATAACTGGTTATTGTGACTATTAACTGTTTTTTTGTGCAAATACAAAACTGAGAGCTCGTGATTAGAGAACTAGTTAAGACACCATGTACATGAAAGAAACATATAGGCATCATAGCATGCACCATGTTCCATATGGTGCATGCGTGGTAGTGTTGCAAGACTAAAAGTAAGTAGATTGATAAACTGTGTGTTCCTGAGAGGGTCCTGTTTCGTGCTGTATATGCATTTAAATAACTTTGTAAAATTTTCTATTTGGTATCTTCACTGGAATTAAGCATTTTAAAATATGTTCACACTTAAATTGCTAAAGTTGAGGGGTTTAGTATCCCACTCTTGATTATTTCCTTTTTTTTTTTTTTTTTTTTAGATAATGCTTATGATCCTGATGTAAGTGCTAAACAGATATGGATAGACAAAACGGTGATAAATGACAATATATGCTTGACGTTCACCGATAACGGAAATGGTATGAACTCGGAGAAGCTGCACAAAATGCTAAGGTGGATAACTTTTTTTTTTCTTTATAACTTCTATGTGTTGTTACTCAACTTATTCCTTTTCCTCTTATATAATCTACTAAGCTCATAAACTTACCTTAGCAATTTCAAATGTAATGACCCAACACCGTAACGGGCAGATGGTAGCATAACTTTGATACAGCTTTGTCAGTGTATTTTTTCCCCGATTTCATTTTGTTTCGTATTAGCATTCTCTTTTGATTTTCTATGCAGTGGTTGTGCTGTGTGAACTTTATACAGTGACCTTTAGAGGAACTAAGAGTTGATTTTTAGTTTATCAGCAGAGGTGAAGGGATACTTAATTCAAACCATTAGGAGTACTGAAAATAAAAGTTGCTTTAAAAAAAAAAAAAAGGAGTTCTGGGACTGATAGCTTTGTTTCTTCCTTTTGAATAGTCTAAAGAGTTTCAATTGATGTGTATGCAGCTTTTGTTTCTTTGGTTAGCTAAGAGGTTGGTGTTGAGTTGTTCTTCTAGTACTAGATGGGTTCCTTGGTCTCCAGATAAGGTTTAAACTTGAGCAAGTTTGAATTCAGTCTGTTATCTTTTTCTGTAAGATAAAATTAATTACTTGCATGCTAAATTCCACTTAGTAATCTGGTTTACTTTGAGTGTAATATCTAGTTATTAACGGAAAATGTGTAGATTATGCATTTTCTAACAGAAAGCAGAAAGAGAGAGAGAACTCCTTCTCTGGAGATCTTCAAAACCCGCTTGGATGAAGTCCTGTGCCACATTCTTTAGGTGACCCTGCTGAAGCAGGAGTGTTGGACTGGATGATCTCTGGAAGTCCCTTCTAACCTTAACGATTTTATGACTCTATGATAACTTTTCGGCCAGGGGCCCCTTCTGAGTATTTATTATGAAGCCCAAGAATGAATATTATAATCCTTTAAAAATATTTATTGCATAATTCTGTACAGGTGATATTTCTAATCTATACTTAAAAGTGATATTTACTTTTAATTTTAATTGTTGTGATGTATTTTTAGCAATATTACACTTGTAATTCTCAAGATCTTTCTAACTGTACATTGTTTAATTGTACATTAGTCACCAGTTTCTCAAAGAGATTAACTCAAGTCTATTTTGATATTAGTCTTGCATGTATTTTTTTTTTTTTTTCTATATATTTTATGGGACTTTTTACCCTCTTCCAATATTTTTTTGTGTGTGTTTCAGCTTTGGCTTCAGTGAGAAATCTGTGATGAATGGCCGTGTTCCAGTGGGGCTGTATGGAAATGGGTTTAAATCGGGGTCCATGCGCCTTGGAAAAGATGCCATTGTCTTCACCAAGAATGGGGAAACAATGAGTGTGGGCCTATTGTCCCAGACTTTCCTTGAAGTCACAAAGGCAGAACATGTCATGGTTCCCATAGTGACATTCAACAACCAACATATCCTTTTGACGATTTCCGAATGAAATGTTGAAGTTTGTATGTGCAAAGCTTAGATATTAAGATCCTTGAAGGAAATTGGATATTAAAATCCTTGAAGGAAATCTTCTGTCTACTATTAAAAGTGCTCTAATTATATTGTAAGGTGAGAGGAAGACTGTAGTTTGTTAAAACTCCTAAGTTTGCAGGAGCTGAGAGAGCCCGTAAAGAGTACAGGCTACTGTTGTGGGAGTTCATCTGTCTTCTGAAAACTTACTTCACTAGAAGTTACCCTCTTTAACATGATGATTACGACGGATAAATGATCTAGTGGAAGCCAAAAACAACCTGAAGGCCATCTTAACACATTCTCTATTCTCTACTGAAGAGAAGTTGCTGGCAGAGCTGGATGCTATCATGGGGAAAAGAGGAACAAGAATTATCATTTGGAATCTTAGAAGGTAAGTGGTGGCCCAACCTCTCATCTCGCTCATTTGTCTTGTGTTATGTTTTCTGCTATGCAAGTATACAAGGTTTTGGCGTGTAATTCCAGGAACTGCAGGAGCAAGCTCATGTGATGGTAGTACCGTAGTATGGCTTGAAGTATTGCTAATCTCTCATGTAAAGTAGTCTAAAAGCAGCAGGAGGGAGAATGTAAGAGTCTTTACTTTGGTAAGATACTGAGATATTTTCACTTTGCCAAAAGGAAAATTAAAATGGATGAATTGGAAATCTGTTACCCGGGATCTATGTGGAAGTTATGAGGACAAAATTCAAACAAAAATGTATGACCAAGTTTTTAACTTTGAGTCAGCTCTATCCTTGGCACCACCTGGTCCTTTCTAAGTTAGTATTTGACTGCTTGACTGGTTGCCATAAAGCAAGCATCACTGCATACATTTACTTCCATTTCTCTTTATTTACTTGCTCCCATGGGATTGTTTCAGGAGTAAAGATTTCCAGCCTTTTTCTGGCTTGGAATTGCTTGTTGCTGGTCAGTGTGGCTTTTTTGTTGGGCCATTTTGTTGATGGCATTTGTTTGTTTTTAGCAGCAACAGCAGCAGCTGTGGCTCTTCATTTTCCATGCACCTCTTTTCCTTCCCCCTTGCCCAGCTCGCAGGAGCTGCCCAAAGGAGCTGTGCCCTCCCCTGCCCTTAACAATGGTAGAGCTGGCTGCTTGGGAACAGGAGTGTCTTGTGGGTTCTTCAGTGTTAGGCTTACTCCAGTTTAAAATTTCTGAGATTAAAAACCTTCCTGTGAATACGTTGCTGAACTCTTTCAGGGCCCAGCAGGTTTGCCAGGAAGCTAACTTTTAATCCACACATACCAGGCTGATGGTTCTTTCACTCATTTCTTTCCACTGTTAAAGGGTCTGAATCAAACAGGTCTATGTTACTGGATTTAAATACAAGATAGCAAAGTGTAATCAACACTCCAGAGTTGCTGTTTCTGATTGCCCCCTTGCTACCTGCTCCATGAGGAAAACTGTGTCTCCTTTATACCTCAAAAGCTAATTAATATTTTTCAGATGACTTTTTGTATATGAGTGAATGTGTAGCAGTATGCTTCACTTCATTGCACGAGCAAAAGAAAATGCATGAAGTCATTGGATTTGGTCAGGATAGTTTTGAGTTTCTGGATTCTTGTGTGCGTTCATAGAACGCTGTGGGAGATATATATTTTTTTTAATTGTTTCTAATATGTTGCAGTTGAATCTGCTTTTGAAAACCTAGCAGGACTATTTCAGGTTTTAATGACTCTTTCTGGAATATTTGTGCCAAATGTGATATTATCTCAATGATGTGCAAAACCACAGCCAGTGTACTGCAAAATGTGTGCCAAGCAGAGGGGCTGCAACTGACCTCTTTAAAAAAAAAAAAAAAAAATCCAGTGAGCAGTGCAGTCAGAATTTGTAACATATTACTGGGTTAGAACATAGTTGTGCGTGTGGCTTTTGAGCAGTAAGAATCTTAAAAGAAAATTTGCTGTATTAAGGAACACTGCCAGCAGAAGGAGCATATTCACCTTAGGCCATCTTGCTTTTAAAGGTGGTGCTGACCCCTTTTATTAGGGAGCTGTGGCCTATTTAGAATTAAGATGGCATTTATGAATGTCTTATCTGCTGTCACTTGTATTTTTCAGGTATCCAAAAGAATCTGATGAACATGTTGATCTGAATTTTAGAATATCTGTGAGGAAAAACACTGTATAAATCAAAGAAATTCCCTTTATCCTTTATCTTTGATGTACTTTGGGCTCCTCGGTATCTTTCTAGAGTTGATTTTGTAGCTAACTTTTTTTTTCTTTAAACTTTACTTCTTAGAGATAAAAATGAAAAAACAGAGTTTGATTTCGACAAAGATAAATATGACATCAGAATTCCAGAAGACTTGGATGAAACAGGAAAAAGAGGCTATAAAAAACAAGAGAGAATGGACCAGGTTGTTCCAGAAAGTGACTACTCGTTACGAGTATGTATATCATTTTCAATTCTTTTTCTTTTTTTAATGAAGCCAGGGTGTGTTTGGTTTTGGTTTAGTATAACGTATTAAGGTATGGTTGAGGACAGGAAAGTGAAGAGTAGAATTTTCATGTCAGGGAAATATGTGAAAATTTAATGAAAACTGGGAGTGGAATGTTTTTGTGGACTCGCATACACTTTTTATGTCTCTCCAGGAGAATTTGTTTTTAATATGATCTTGCAAATAACTTTTGCTGTTAAATGTAGACATCACTAGTCCTCTATGGAGCAAGATGGAAATCCAATGAGTAACTTCAAAAATTAAACAGGTGTGTGTATGATTGTAAAGCAAAGTAAACAGTCCATTGTAGTACAGTCATGAATGCATGTAGTACTGATGATATGCTCATGTGGCTGTCTAAAGCAGCTGCCTTTTGGCTTGTAAAATCTCCTTTCTAAGTTTTAAGAAGAGGGCAAGGAATTAGAAGCAACTACTTTGCATATCTGCACACAGAAGAGCCTTGGCCGTGCCCGTAGGCCAGTTAAGACTACTGTATTCGCTATTGATCTGTAATCCTTGAGGGCTTCTTTGGTAAGCAGCCGCCTCTGGAGTGACTTGGTGTTGTGAACTCTCTCTGGATGATACTCAGAAGTGTTGCTGTATTTGAGCTAAAACTTGCAGTTATCCTCAGACTCATCAGAGCCATAAATATACTTCAAATATCGGAAGCTATAAATACTATGATAAATGAAATAAAAATTAAAATCTATAGAATATTTGCCATGCTTATAAGAAGATTACATAGGTTGACAATGCAGTAGCTTGCAACAAAGCTAATGCTTTTGCTTTCATTTCTTATTTTAAGGTGTGTCTTGGAATTTTTGAGCTCTCGGTAGGAAGAGCCTTTACAAAATGTTAATCAAAACCTGAGCTTGTTTACAAAACAGATGTTTAGGAAGACTATTCATATCTTATTTGTTTAAATAATAGAATTTTTTTCGTATTTTGTAGGCTTACTGCAGTATTTTGTATCTGAAGCCAAGAATGCAGATTATTCTACGAGGACAAAAAGTGAGGACACAGCTGGTTTCCAAAAGCCTTGCATTCATTGAGCGCGATATATATAGGCCAAAATTTTTGAATGTATCCTTTTTATGTACCTTATTTCCCTCTAAGTGGAGTGATGAGACTTTGTATGTAAGCTGTCTGGATTTTACTGAGTATGTTGCTGTTGTTATGTTTTATTTATTTATTTTTATTTATTTTTAATGAGGAAAAGAATGGGTCTCAGAATAGTTTTTATACTGAGATCAGGTAGGAGTAAATAATTCTTTTGTATTACCTATGATTAACCTGATTTTTCCTTAAGCTCTAGAAACAGGCTAAAACAGTAAGAATTACTTTTGGATTTAACTGCAAAAACAAAGACCACTATGGAGTAATGATGTACCATAAAAATAGACTCATCAAAGCTTATGAAAGAGTTGGCTGTCAGTTAAAGGTAGGAATTTAAAGCTGAAAAAATGTGTATATAAAAATCATTTTCATTCACATAGTGATTTAAGAAAAGAAAAAAGCTAGGGTGTTTTCATAAAACCTTTTTTTCTAGTTTGTGTGACAAGTAAAAGTTGCTAAATTGTATGGAGTTGTTTAATACATTTTTTGATACCAAGTTTAATGCACAAAATACAGACACGAGTCTATATTTTAGAGCAAAAATAGGTTTCTTTGGTTTATTTGTTTAATAGTGGAGGATTTTCTTGAAAGTCTCTTTGGAGATAAGAATCCTAGTCCAGATGCTCCTTTTTTTTTTTTTTTTTTTTTTTTTCCCCCTCTTCCCCCTTCTTTCTATTTAGAATATATATTTTGTAATACTTCTGACACCTTACAGTTTTAGTAGAGAATATGCATTTTATTTTAATTTTTACAGGCAAACAACATGGGTGTTGGAGTAGTCGGAATTATTGAATGCAACTTCCTAAAACCAACTCATAACAAACAAGATTTTGATTATACAAATGAGTACAGGTGAATGTGTATTTAATGTATTTTCTGTCTGGAAAGATTTTTTGATTTTCTTGTGTGGTGTTTTTTTTTTTTCTTTTTCTTTTTTTTTTTTTTGTTAGTAGTCAATGAGGCTTAACATCCTATCATTAATCTGCATGCCTACCTTCTCGTTGGATTGGGACATTTGTATCCATACTCGTCTCATTGTATTCATTGTGCAGTGAGAGAAGTTTAGGGTATGATGTGTGTCCCTCTAAAGTAGGTGCCTTTAAAGCAGTCAGGTTCTTTCTGCCTTTCCTCGGCTGCAGAACGAGCCTGCAATTACTCGCTGAGATGTGGACTTGCGTGGCAGGTATTTACAATTTTTTAGAGATGAATCCTACATTATTTTTTTCCATAACTTTGTTTTTAATCTGAGCTCTTATAAAAACAGTTTTGGATATTTTGGAACCCTTTTTTCAGTGTCTCTACTAACACAGGCTGAGCTTGACTGTCCTGAAATCCTCTCCTACCTGATGCAGCATTTAAAATACCAGACAAACTCAAGGCAGCTGGGATCTGGGACACAGCTTGGTTCCAGTCATTATTTCTAGCTCAGAGCTGCCACTCTTCCACATATTTGCAACATTCCTTTAATCAGTATCTAGTGCCATGTTTTGTGTAGTTACAGTGAACGAGATAGATGATGTACCCTGACTTGAAAAATAATCAAATTATTTTCAAGCCTGGTGAATCTCAGTCTGGTAGCTTGTTCTTGCTTGCCTGCTTTGAATTAGTTGTGCTGACCTTAAGGAGGAGAGACCTTTGGGGCAATGAAAAGTTAGAGTGAGTTACCTAAGCAATTTGAATGGAGATGTAAAAACCTACTTAGAGAAAATCTGGATGCAGACTGTGAGAACAGCTCCTTGCCGTGTTACTTACCCTTGTCTCATGACAATGAGGAGGCAATTTTCTATTTTTCCTGCACTTTATTTTCAGTGTGCACATGTAGATGTTGGATATTGAATTGCAGACCTAGGTGGGGTAGACCGGCCGGAGAAGTCTCTGCCTCTACAGGCTGTGTGTTCTGCCCTTCAGCTGGTGGCCCTTTTTGGCAAGGATAGCTGCCATGGTACTGCCAGGTTTAAGTAGAGCTGACATTTGTGCCACAGTGCTGCTGTCTGAGCTGTGATTCAGAGAACATGGTAAAACAGATCAAGGAGTCAATTTAACTAGAAAATATTTCTTGTTGCTTTTATTTATTTCTTCTCTCCCCCCACCCCAAAAAAAAAAAGAAAAAAAAAAATTAAAGTGTTCCCTAAGCTATTTCCTGCAAGGCTGTGCTAAGGGTTCCCCTGGCAGAGGGGAGGAATGATGAATGCTGTAGAGTCATTTGTGTTATCCAGCCTTGGTGCCATGTTCCCACAGGCTGGCACAGTGAGCACTGAATGCTTTATTTGTTTCTCTCTAAAAACACTTGCTCTGTGGGCGTACAAATACTATACTTGAAAGATCTTTTCTTTCAAAGGTCTTAGTAGAACGAACACTGCAGGATTTCAAAAAAAGATACTTTCCCAGCGCAATATAGAAACATGAAACTACTGCTGTAATTTCATGATCAGTTTAAGCTAACCTGCCCCTTTCCCCTCTCCAGAAGAGAAATGATCCAATCCATGTTTTGCTCTTCATTTCTGCCCTTGTTTCTCTTTCTTGTTCTGACACCAGAATTCATGCCCTGGGCTGGGAGGAGACCTAGATTAAAACTTTGTAGGCCAGGTTAGCTCACTGCACGAACATGTGTTTGAGTGGTGGGGGGTGGGTGCAGGTGTGGGACTGACACCCAGGTTCTGGTCCGCAGCCGGCTCTCTGCGTTGATGGGTATAATAACCCCACAGTCTTGAGTCGAGCGCTATTGAGCTCAGTTGGAAAGAAGAAAAAAAAAAAAAAAGTGCTTGTATGTTCACCAAGTCCTATTTCTAGTTACTCTTTGAAAAAACGTGACTTCCAACAATGTCTACCTTTTTAGAGTTTTCTAAAAGCAAAAAACAAACTGTTATGCATATGTATATATACTTTTTTTTTCCTTACTTTTTTAGACTTACAATAGCAGCACTAGGAGAAAAACTTAATGATTACTGGAATGAAATGAAAACAAAGAAAAATGAAGAATATCCCTTATCTTTGCCTGTTGAAGAGATACAGTAAGTATCATTTTTAAATAGAGGAACTTTATATATAGTTTTACTGCTGTTCTACACTAGATCATGAAAATAAGGTTTTTATGTGAAAGTTCTGATATATTTTTTTTTTCCTTACAGAAAGCAACCTGACCAGACCTGGGTGCAGTGTGATGGATGTCTGAAATGGCGGAAGCTGCCAGATGGAATAGAGCATTTGCCGGAAAAGTGGTACTGCTCTCTGAATCCTGACCCACAATTCCGGTAAAATTAAACTTGGATAAATATATAAATTTTGATTTTTAATTTGTAATTGCTTGGTGCAAGCACATATGTTGTGCTCTTTCTTGTTATTTTTTTCTTTAAATCAGGAATTGTAATGTGCCAGAAGAACCTGAAGATGATGATGTAATACATCCTACTTATGAAAAAACGTATAAAAAAAAGTAAGTACTAGAGTGTTTTGTGTCTGCATTGGAAACTGAACATGAAAATTAACCACCCTTTCCTCTCAAAAGGATTGTAACCATTCTGGGAGTATCTAGTCACAAAATAGTGTCCTATAGTCCAAATCTGATCATAGCAAGAAACAAGTGAATAGGAGTGTTCTTTGTTTTCTGTTACTAGTGTGCTGACATTCCAGAGACTTTTCAAGTTTTAACTCATGTTCTTTTGCTTTCCTAAATCAGTATTAGGAAAATCATAGCTACAAGGAATTCTTATCACTTAATAACTAGTAAGCTGATGTTCAGGTACAGTTCTCAGAGAGGCAAAATGTCAAACCTGTAAGGGATATGAGGACAGTTTTGGATGTTACAGAGAAGCAAGTTACCAGAGCTGTTAGGAGCCCTTGTCTAGGAAATGTATATTTTCAAGGCTGGCATGGAAAAAGCTGAATACCTCCTAGCATTTGTATAAGAGTAAGAAGATTCTTAACTAAGGTATCTGGAAAAAGACCGACGTGTCCATTTATACATTTTTATTACAATTTTTCAATGAATCTGTGTATGTAGTTAAGTTAACCTATACCAACACATGCGTGGTAATTTTCAGTCAGGAAAACATATCTATTAGAGCTACAGAGCACTGGAACAGGCTGCCCAGAGAGGCTGCAAAGTCTCCTTCTCTGAAGGTACTCAAAACCTGCCTAGGTGTGATCCTATGCCATGTGCAGTAAGTGACCCTGCTTGTGCAGAGGGATTGGACTAGAGGATCTCTAAAGGTCCCTTCGAACCTCAATTAGTTATTCTGTGATTTTCTTTTTTTTTTTGTATGTCTAGGCAAGATGAAGACTAGCATGATGCTTTCATTGGGTTGGTTAGTTTGTATGGATAATTTGTGTTTCGAATTTAACTTCTCTTTCTTGCTACTGTGCAGAGACAGAGAAAAACTGAGGAAGCGACTGGAGTACAGCCACCAGGTAATTCTCATGAATGTGACTAGGCAGTGTGTGCAAAGAGTCCAGACTGAGGTACAGTTTTCTTCACCTCATAGTCAACTGACTTGATCCACAGACTGTTTTGTTCTGGCAGCTGTGCAGGTCATGCTTACTGCCAGTAAACCAAAGGTCACATCTTTGCTGCCTGGTGGTGACGGGTGCCTCTTATAGGAAAAAGTGTAAGGGACAAAAGCCCTCAGAGGAGTCAAAATAGTACTAGAAAAGGTATCAATCACTGTTTATTTTTTTCTTATGACATGACATCTAATTATTAAAGGTGGATTTTCTTGTAGAGAAAGTTACAAAATTAGCCTTAACAATGAAAAATAAAAATAAGAGGAGGGTAAGGCGAAGTTTGTAGTAGCTGTACTTTGAGAGTTTGTTTTGCAAGGAGGCCCTCAGATTGTCCTGAAATAAAGATGCAAGTTAAAGTGGTTTAATTCAGAGAATATGTTGATTGTAATTTGAAATCAAATTTCCTAAGTATGATATAGCTTAAGTTCCTTTCAAAATAGATTGTTCACATCAGATAACTAGATTTCTGGAACAAAAATTTTGCACATGATGATTTAATCTATTTACTTCATTTACTTTCATTTCTCTGCCATTAATTTTATAGATAAGTAGAAAGGTCATCTGTAAAAGGTAAGAAGCATTTTGGACAAACAACTAGGTATGAGCAGCTATGACAGAAGTGGTTATCCCTTATTTTGGACAGACCTAGAGATACAGAACATCTCAAGGAAAGCTTTCCCCTAGGTTCTACATGGTGCTTTAAAATATCTAGTTCTGGGGAAAGGCTTGTAATATTAGAAAGCTGCTTTCCCACAATAGTAACACTGTATGTGGGGAGGTGTGTGCTGCTGGTGGCACAGCGCTTTAAGTCTCTGAGAAACTTGCCAGAAGTCAGTAATCATGGTACAAAACCTGTTACTATCCAATAACTTGTGTGAATTTTTGGCGAATGTCATAAGCCATTGTGGAAAGGATGTATCGGAGAAAACACTGACACTCAATAGTAGTCCTCTTTGTGACAATTAAGCTAGTAAGACTGGGGTTTGCAACAAGGAGCACAGTTGGTCTTTTTCTGTTGGAAAAAAAAAAAGTTGAGCTGGAAGTTCAAGAATGAGACTGGTTTTTGGACAATCCTCACAATATACAGCAGAAATGTTAGTAAAAATTTTTTTCAGATAGTTGGCATAGCTATTTAAATTTCTTCTGAACTATTTACTATACCTTTCTTTTTTTTTCCCATTTCCAATTTTGTCTTACAGCTCTGTAATGAAATGTTTTTAAAAACTCCTGTTTCTTCAAGTAAAGACTTTAAAACATTCTCAGCTGTGAGTGGAAAGGAAGCTGTTCCAAGATCAGTTTTACCGGAAACATCAAATGCTTCTGTCAAAAGACCTCTTCTTGTTTCAAATAGATCAGTATCTTCAACAGATTCTGACAGCAGGTTAGTAAATCTATAGAAACTTGACTCCTATTTATCTCTAGAATTAATAATTTGTTAATGAAAAGTACCTTGTTGAATGTAGGCTTATCTTTAGGCTGTAGCTGCCATAATAGAAACGCTACTTTTGGTAGCACAGGAGTACATCAACTAATGGTATCTTAAAAACACTGAGAAATTCTGAAGTGAATGTAGCAAAAATGCTGTATACTGTCAAGAGAATCTAATGGGTTTGTCCAAGTTTAGGAGGAGACTCTGTTGGATTGACTCTGTGGTATGTTTTCCTTGATCTCTATTACAGGTAAACTGTTACTTTAACATATTATTTTGAAAAAGAATCAGTGTCTATGTTAAGGAAAAAAAAATTTACTGTGTGGATGTTTTTACAGGACAGGTATTTATTCTGACTACTGATCTTAAGATATTACGTGATAGGCATCCCTTTCTAGCTGTTCAGTGATGATGAAAAAATATGTAAACATAATTTAACACAAATGAGTTTATATTACTTGAACAAGTCCAATAATCAGTGTAATATTTTTCTCCTCAGTCTTAAACGAAGGTCACAGAATTGTGTGACATCTGTGACTTTAAAGACACCCCGGTTAACTGACAAGACATTCAGTAGCCACACTGATGGTGATGGTGGTGGTGATGATGATGATGAAGATGTCATCATTTTAGAGGAGAGCAGTACTCCAAAGCCTTCAGCAGATTCTGATGTTCCTGTCATAAAAGCTGAATGTATGAATGTGGATCAGGAAGGGAAGCAGGAAGAAGAGTGCAGCGTCAGAGAACCTTGTAGTGCAACCGCTTCAGAATCAAAAAGTGATCAGTCGAGTTCAGCGACACAGACTGAGCTCCCCAAATTAGTCGTTAAAAAGGAAGAGGTGGAAGATGATATGGCTATTCCAGTGCCCAGGTCAGAAATGGAAACAGAATTGCAGAATGTACAAGATGTTTCTGAGACATCTGCAGATGTTGGAAATGCCCTGAGTGAACTGAAATATCAGCTGCAGTTAGTAAACAAAGAAAAAGAAACATACCAGAACAAGTGTGAGGTGCTAACCAGTCAAGTGGAATCACTGGAACAGACGATATTAGAAATGAATAATAAGTATGTGAAAAAAGAAATGTGCCATCAGTCAACTGAGACAATTCCTCCATTTGAAGAAGAGAACGTTAATGAGAGAAGTTTGAGTGAAGTGACTGTTCTATATGAACAGGCCTTAGAAGAAATAGCAAAGCTGAAGGAGCAATGCAGTACTCTACAGACCTTAAAAACCGAGTGCACCAAGTGTGCTGAGGGTGAAAATAAGAACGAGGTGGATGAAATAGCTGTGCAGCTGGATGATGTTTTCAGGCAACTGGACAAATGCAGCATCGAGAGAGACAGATATAAAAGTGAGGTATGTTTCTCTTGTTATATGAATGTTTTATAGCTGTTCTAATAATACATGATGCATTATCTGTTGAAATTTGCTCTATTACCTAATCAAGGCACCCAAAAGGGAGAGGGATTACTGAATTCACCTAGGAACTTGTTTTGCTTCCACAGATAGAAACAAGCCACCTTGAAACATCTGATTCAGGTTGAGAGAGTGCACACATGGTGGTTCAGCTGATATCTAGTTATTTTGAAGTAGTTTGACTGTGTTGCCGTGCCTTAAATAAAGTTAACAAGTTTTTGACATACTACGTTGTTAATTAAGTTGAATGCTTTAAATTCTCGTCGCAGTTATTTTAATCACTATGATTTGATTTGTATAAAAAAAGAATTATTTTGGCTTACTTGCTAGGTTGAACTACTAGAAGTGGAAAAAAATCAACTTGCCTGTGAGTGTGAAGAGCTCAAAGCAGAAGTCGCACAGTTAAAAGCTTCAATTCCCCAAGCAGTTGCACATGCAAATGATTCTACAACCAGTAATGTAGAAGACTCGGTAAATTTTTCTGATGGAGAAAGGTATCGCTTTGGTTCTTTCTAGACTATTTCAAGCAAGATTTTGGCTGGCTGTTTGTATCTGAAAAACCTTGACAAAGGTCATGTGTGATAATTATAAAATAAAATGTGGTACTTGGAATTATTTTCTACTGCCTTTTATGACCTCCAACTCAAAATCCATCATTTTGTGTTTTTATAAATTGACTTTAAAAAAATATATATATATATATGTATGTGCAATCAGGATTAGCCATTACATAATTGGATGCCATACTGGCATTTTTTTGGAATATCAAAAATATTATACAATGATTTTTGGACGTGACCTGCAGAACAGGGAGAGAGGAAGGAAGAAGAGAGAGTGATCATTAGCTTATTCTGTGTAGCTGAACTTTGCTTTTCATTCTACTTTTTTTGCTTGACAACTAGTACGCTGCTGAAAAACTTTTGCTTTTTATAACTGATACGACCTTTATGCACTTGTGATTGCTGAGCAATCCTTTTGAAACTTGAGTTGTGTTCACAGTACTAAATGAGCGTTTAAACTTACACACTGGGAGCTTGTTGTTCCTGCTTAATATTCAAACACACAGAAGTACACACGTGAGACAAATGGCATGAGCCACTCGAGCAAAATATAAAGGCGCTGCCTAGGCAGGTAGGATGGAGATGAAAGCCAAAGGTCAGCTGGAGTTAGAACTAGCAAGGCGTGTGAAGAGCAGCTAGGGCTCCAGTGAGCACAGTAGGAGCAAAAGGGAAAGTAAGAAAAATGTGGTCCTGCTGCTTATTGAGCAGGAGCCATAGAGACAAAGGACATGGAAATGACTTGAGCACTCATTATCTTTTTAGCTTGCTTTTTACTGGTAATATTTGCCCTCTGATCTCACAGGTCTCTGAGCCTAGTAGTAGTGTGGGGGACTGAAGTATTACCTGTAGGAAGACTGAGCTTAGGGAGCATTTAAGCACACTGGAACATGCCAAAGTCCTTGGGACCAGGTAAGATGCATCAGAGGCAGCTGGCCAAGTTAGTAGCAAACTGGCTGTGCAGTGACACCTTTAAAGGTCATGGCAAGCAATTCAGATCCCTGGTGCCAAGGAAAAGGCACCATATTCAAGAAGAGCAGAATGGAAGATCTACAAGCTGTTCAGTGTAACCTCAGGCCCTGGGAAGACCATGGAGCAAATCCTCTTGGAAGCATTGTCCAGCCACATGCTGGATGGCACAGTGTCTACAAACAACATGCATGGATTCACTAAGGGCAAATTGTACCTCTGCAGCCTGGTTGCCTTCTACGATGAGATGACAGGCCTTGTGGATGAGGAGAGACCTTCATTTTTAACAAAGCCTTCAGCGTTGTCCACCATAGTATCCCTATAGCCAATTATATGAGGTACGGTTTCAATAGGTGGGCTGGAAAATTGGCTGAACTTCAGAGCATAAATGGCTCTGATCAATAACAAAGTCCATCTGGTGGCCAGGTATTGATGCCTGTGAGGGCCCGTATTGAGTCCAGTACTGGCAAATATCTCGAGTACCTAGACCATGACCTAGTGCCCGGAACTCTTGGTGTGCCGGAGGGAAGGGTGGCTGTTGAGGCAAGCTGGAGAAGTGAGCTGAAAGAAAACTTCTGGAAACTAAAGGCAATGGCAGAGTTTTGTGCCTGGGTTGGAAGTGCCTCAAACAGCTGTGCCGGCTGGAGGCAGCTCAGCGGAGAGCAGCTGTGCAAGACGAGGGCTTAGGGGCGTTCGTGCACTAGGAGTTGGATGTGAGTCTGTAGTGCGCGCTGTGGTGGCGAGGGCTCAGTGCGTGCCGGGCTGTCTCGGTAAGAGTTTTGAGGAAGTGACTCTTCCCCTCCAACTAGGCTCTTGTAAGACCAAATACAAAGCAGTATGCACAGTTTGGGGCTTCCTAATATGAGAAAGGCATTGGACTATGACAGCAAGTTTGGAGAGTGGAGTGCCAAGCTGGAGAGGGACTAGTTCACATGGTGTAAAATGGAAGCTGAGGGAAATAACCTTAAGCCAAGGCTGAAGAATCTGCTTCAGATGCCTAATGGGAGGGAGTAGATGGAGCTTGACTCCTCACGAGCACAGCAGAGACTCCGCTTAGATGTGATAGCGGGGAAAGGTGTTCAAAGGGAGGGTAGTCAGGCCCTGGAACGACAACCCAGGGAGATTGTGCCATCTCCATCCATGGAGGTTTTCAGAACACAGCGCGGTCTGAAGCAACCTAATGCAAGTTAGCTCTGCCCAGAAGGTGTGTTGAGGGAGACAGAAGGAATGGACAGGATGACCTCCAGAGGCCCCTTTCCATCTAATTCATTCTGTGATTCGGTCTCCCCTTCATCGGCAGCATTTCTTCTTCTCTTTATGGCTTCTGATGTGTCTATCCCAAAAGAATTGGCAAATACATGTACTGCTTGTGATGGAGGCTACCCACAGGTGCTATTGGGAATGAAGGCACTGTGAAGATCAGCTACTGCAGGCTGTAAGGGATGTGATGGTGGAAGGAAATACTCCAGAAGGGATGGCTGATTTAGAAGCGATTTGACCAGGAAGAGGACAGAGCAGTGGAACCAGAGAAGAAAGCAAAAAGAAGAGAAATAGTAATCCCCCTGCACTGTAACTCCTACCTAACTTGCTCTTCATATTTTCAAGCTTTTGGACAGACTCTTCTTTCCTGTCAGTTCTAAATCATGTTGAGGAAAGGAGAGTTCAGTCTGACTATTAGTATTTGTTTGAAGTTAAGGAATTATAAACCTTCAAAATTAAAACCTGAGAGGCTCAGCTATGAAAAATGGGTTGATATTGAAATTATCACACGGTAGCTTTAACTGTATCACTTTTGTTAATTTTAAGCTTTTCTAGTTTGGAAAATAAATCTAACTTCACAAATAGCTTTAAATTATTCTGTATTAAAACTTTATCTACATCTAAACATACCTCATTATTTTTTTGCAGCCTGAAACTACGCTCCCTTCGAGTGAACGTTGGACAACTTTTGACTACAATCATGCCTGATTTAGACTTGCAGCAAGTAAATTATGATATTGATGTAGTAGATGAGATTTTAGGACAAGTTGTGGAACAAATGCATGAAATCAGTAGTACTTAATACTTCAAGGTATTAGCAGACTCCTGCTTCATCTTCCATTATAACCTTAGTGTAGGTTCCAAATTGTAAATACTGCCTCTTTGCTTTATATATTTGACAACACTTGATCAATAACTGTATATACTCTGTATTCCCACAGATGCAGTGGGTGTTATCTTAACTTCCTCTTAAAGGAATAATATCGATACTGACTAACCTGATGTACTTAATTAAGAATTTTGCTTTTAAAATGTATTTGTAATTACACTTGCAAATATTTTTATTGTTAGGAATCTTAATACTTTTCTACAGAAGCCTTTTGGTTGACTTTGGATCTTAAATAAGCATTAATACTTGCCATTATTTTCTTCCTCCAAAATCATAAGCAGTAGAATATCTTTAAAGAAAGAAAAATACCTTCCTTGATTTCCTTCTCAGAACAAACCTCAATATTGTTATTGTAAACTACAGTATTGTTTCTTTGCTATTAGCAATGTTGTATGTTGCATTAATAAGATTGAAAAACAACTAGTGGATAAAAATTGTGGCCATATTTGTAATATTGTGTTGTACTACCAAAAAAGGAAAGACCTTTAAGGGCTTTACGCTGAGAATTGATGATCTCTGTCTTCCTTTAGAGTTTTTGGAAGTCACAGGCAGTTGTTGTCATGCAAGAATGGTATCCATACCTAGTTTCACAGCATAAACAAATTCATGGAATGTGCCAAGGATGTTTCAGCCTCTTCAGTGTTGGGAACTACATGCCTGTTTGTCTCCTGCCCTTGCTGCCTGGTGGTTGTTGTTTCCTAGGCCTAAGTTCTTCTTTCTGTATAACTGCAGGCAGCGGGATGTACAGTTGTACCCTGTATTTCCCATTGAACACAGCAATATGTTTTCACCAATCCGAATGCACTGTGTGTAGGCTCAACGGTGTGTTTCCACATGCTACCTATGGCTTAGCTTTCTTCTAAGGCAGTGGCAGCTGGTGGAATGGAAGTCATCGTGGTGGCTCATCGGAGAGAGCACGGTGGGACAGCGTACATAAAGCTAGGCAGCATTTATAGGGACCTCTGCTTTGCCTTGAAATAGCGCTTCTCAAGACCTAAAGTCACTTTCCCAGAAAAGCAGCGTCGAACCGGTAGTTCTGCCACCTTTTCAAATGCCTAGGAGGTATTTGCTGTGTGTTTTCCCTACACAAATTGTTGCAGTGTTAAACATAACCTGGAGTCTTTCAGGCTAGGATGGGATGGTGGTGAGATTTATCTCACCAATCTAAAACTAAGTGGGAGAAACTAAGGCTTCCATCGGAAAGCACCATGCTGCGTATGAATGCCTGAGGTTACCAAATTGGGGATTTTAATTACTCAAGTATTTTGAAAGGACACACGTTTTCTTATCTGTGGTTTAAATGACTTTGTAGTGAGCTAAAGCTGAAGGTGTTCAAATGCAACTTGTTTATGTTGTTTTAAAGCTTAGACATCTTTTACTAAAGACAAACTAGGTGACTCCTTTTTTGTTAATTGGTTTTACTGTGATTCTTAAGCTACTTGTGGTATGCTCTAATACTCAGGCAAAAATCTTTTGGAAGAAATGGTACTGAGAGAAAATGTTAAAGTGGTGACAGTATCTCCTCAACCAATTGCATGTTCTTTTCTCCGAAGTTAGCAGGAGTGAGAAGAGGGCTGGCAAAGGCCTCCTTTCATCTTTCATCTGTGATGGTATTCACGAACAGTAACACATACAAATAATAATCAAGAAACATAAAAAAGGCTTTGTTTTTATTTTTCTTTTAATCATGAAACAACCTTCATGTTTATTCCTGGAAAGCATTTTGGGGTTTTGTTGTTGTTTTTATTTTAACATATATACAAAGGCTCTTGCACTGTTACTGCCCTGATTTAATTGGACTATTCCTTTCAATTTCTTTCAATGGAGGCTGACACTATTTCGATTTTAAGATTCTGTCTATTCTCCTACTATGCCAATAAGAGTAACACAATACTGTTGTACTTTATAATGGCTAAATTGAATGTTTGATTTTGAAGAGGTGGCTGTAATATAACTGTTTGTATGACTTTTAAAAAGTTTATATTTTCCATTTATTGGTGTGTAGTTTTTCAATTTATTATTTATTATGTTTCATCAGATTCTGTAGTTGAATTTATGATAGGTGACTGGCAAAATATAGCATATGTCTATATTGAAAATGGAAAATTTACACTGTACATTTACACTTTGAAGAACAGTGGACTAATGGAAATGGTTTTTATTTACTTGTTAAAATGTATTTTTTGTAAAAAAATATATATAAATCTGAGTTTGCTGGATCAAAACTTGTATGTGATCAGATGCAATGTTTTTGTTTCTAAATAAATACTATGCAGAATGGCTGATATTTCTGGTTCATTTTAAATATTGAGCCTTAGAGGCCCCTTGTTTCATGCTGTGGAAGTGGTTGGTCCTTACTTGGTCTGTATCCTTTGTTACTTCAAACTGCCTCATATAGGGAATGTTGATACCTGATGAAGAGATGGCCGCTGTGCCAGACTTTGGGACTAAGCTGTTTTTCCAAGACCTCGTTAGAGAATTGGTCCAGGCACAAAGATGCTGGATTCCTGAGACAAGGTGCTTGGGACTGAGAGGACTGAGCATGTTTGCACTTGGAAGAAAGGCGTTTCTAGCGTTATTTGGGATTTGACTAGTCTAGATGTAAGAACATCTTAAAAAGAGCAGACAGCACTGCCTTATTATCACAAGTTCCTTTATTTTGGGGGCAGGAGGGGAGTAGAGGATTTGGGGCAAAACTTAAAACACCTTAATGGGAGTCAGTTGCCTCTTCTGTACTTTCTCAACTAAGCCCTGTATTATCAACTTACAGCTTTTTCTAAAGTAAAAATGCCCAATGCGTTTTTTTCTGCAGCAAATGCATTTCAAAATACCTACCGTCTTGTAAAGATCCCAGGTGCTGTATATTCGTGAGACAAGCATTAGTTGTTTGCTCTTCACATCTTGTTAACTTCGGATTGAGCCTTTCTTGTGTAAAGGGTTGCCCTCAGTGAGCAATACTGCAAAGATTGAGTTCTAACCACCATAAAATTGAGAATTCTCGCTCATGTTTAGTTCTTAAGGAGCTTTTCAGGTGCCTTCACCATCCCCAGAGCTTAGATTCATATCAAGGTGTTGCACGGCTATGATGTTCATAGGGGAGCCTGAAATCGTTGTGTTTTCCATGATATTTTACTACCTCCACGGGGGATGCGTATTGAAGTTTCTGAATCAAAGGCACGCGGTTGCAAAACGACGTGCTGGAGTAAGACGACAGCAGGCGCTATGAAATACTGACGTCAACGAAGATGGACGCGCTGCGTGGAGGAAGCGCCGCGCGGGGCGCCGCCTCCCCCTCAGCAGGATCCCCCCGGGCAGGCGCCGCTGCGGCCGCCGCAGCCACGGGGGTGCTGGGGGGTCGCCCTGGTGCTCGGAGGCACCGGGACGGAGGCCGGGCCCACGTGCAGACCGTGGGGGGGCACACGGGGCTTGCAGGTGCCTCCCGGGCCCGCGCGGAGGCCGTGGAGCGCTGCACGGGGCCCGTAGAGCCCACCCGGGCCGTACAGGGTCCGCCAGCGGCCACGTGGGGACCGAAGGGCCCACCCGGGTCCACGTGGGGCCACGCGGGGACTGCAGAGTTCACCTGGGCCTGTCCAGGCCCGTACGGGGCCATAGGGCCAGCCTGGGCCCACGCGGAGGCCATGGAGGGCCGTGCTGGGCCCTAAGTCTCGCTTGGGCCTGTACGGCGCTTCCAGGTCTTGGCTGTTGAAGGGTGGGGAGAGCCAGAGGCGGCCGGCAGCCTCTCACGCCAGAGGCGGCTGCACAGGCCGGGAGCCCCCCGCGCTCCTCTCGCTCCAGGGGAGCCCGGGCGGTGGAGCCGC
>JAWLRI010000285.1:3227351-3240573 GCA_034781795.1 Crypturellus tataupa
TGTTGCCAGATGAGTGAAATGAAGTCTCTTTCTTTAGGGAACAGTTGGTGGTATTCCTTAGAGAATATAGAAATTCTATTCTGTAGGTGTTCTGTATTTCTATCATAAATTTTAGGTCTTGCCATGCTGTGTTGCAAAGTAAGAAGATTAGTGTTATAGGTCTCTGTAGCTCCTCTGAATGGAGTGTTTGAATTCTACAGCACATTCCTGGAATAGTGAAAATCTGTAATAGTGTAGAAATTTACACTAGCATTATGTGTGTATGTTCTGTAACCGTCATGGAAGTGAATAGGCTCTGTACAGTAGTAATGGCTGAAAGCAGCTAGCTAGCATTTAGCTTCTGATTGAACTTGGGAAAAAAAGATTAACTAGTAGCTCAGATACCACAAAAAATGAATTAAAGCTACTGTTTTGAATATATCATACAGAATATAATGTAGTGGCATAAATTTATGATGACTTTGATTTAAAGTATATCAAGAGAGAATAATCAGCCTGTTTTGTTTCTTTGCATTCTAGATGAAATCAGTCAGAAATCAGCCCCTGCTCTATTTAATCTGCCATATCGACTGGTGTTTGCTGTTGCTTCAGAAGATTCTGTGCTTTTTTATGATACTCAGCAGTCATTTCCATTTGGTTATGTTTCAAATATACATTACCACACCCTGAGTGACATTTCATGGTAGGTAGCTGATAGATCTTAAGATTTGCTAAGGTTTTGATGCTGAGGAGGGGAACGTCCTCTTTACATGTTAAAGCTCTGCTCTTATGTCTTGCTTTCTTTTTCTATTTCATTTATGACATGCATTTGGTCACTGTCATCACAGTGTCTAAACAGCCACTTCTTGTTGCTGTTGTAGGAATATTGCAGGGGTTTTATCAGCTGGGAGTGAAGGCCCAAAGGCCCTAAGGACAAGCAGCCCTTTTGCCCGCAAATGAGTTATTTGTAGGAAAACTAATATGGCACTTGGTACCCATGAGAAGTACTTAGAGTAGCACAGCATGGACAATAACAGAGCTACCTGGAGCTTTTGAAGGTCACCCCTTTAGGTTCAGGCACCTGTACCCTGGTCAATTCCTGCTTTATATGCACAATTGTGCTTGGTGCTTGTATCTGAGACTAAGTGGTCAGTGTGGTCTGAAGTGGGCAGTCTGAAATGAAGCCGAAAATCAGTCCCAAGTCTTCCAGTCAGGATACGATTCGTCCACTGGACTACACTTCCTCCCTCAAGCTTTCCTTGCTAGTTACCTGAGCTGAGCACTGTGTGGAGGCCTCTGTTTTGGGAGTTATAACTGATGCTCAGATACTTTGAAGACTGTTGTTAATAAGGAAGAGGGGAACAGAAGGGAATAGAAAGTCATCTATTCCCAATTAGCAATCAGCATTCCTTGGTGAAATGAGCAGCAAGGACCCAGTCACATAAGCATCACAGTGACTGCCTCTGCTCAGTGCAAGGAGCACGGCCAAAGAGCTTGAACTGCCCTGCTGGGTCTGAATGAGCAGAGTTCAGCACTATTTCAGAAACCAATTAAAGATTTATGTGCCTACAAGTGAACCCTGCTTTGTGCCAGCTCACATGCATGCAGGTGTTGGCAGCAGCAGGTTACGGCTGATCTCAGTCAAGGCCAGAATGTAAATCAGGCACAGAGGTCAGACTTGAGTATCTTTTCATTTGAATGGGATGTGTTTCAGCTGCCTGAGTCTTAGAGTCGTTTGGGAAGGGAGGAAAAAAAGGCAGGTAGAGCTTGGGTTAGAGATAGTTGGGGAGGGTGAAGGAGAGCGATTCTTGCCTTCCTCGGAATGGAAAACAAAATCTCAACAGGTCCAGCGATGGAGCCTTCCTTGCTATTTCTTCCACGGATGGATACTGTTCATTTGTTACCTTTGAGAAGGATGAACTGGGAATACCACTGAAGGAGAAGCCACAGATAAGTGTCAGGACTTCCAGCACAACAGAGAAGAAAGTGAAGAAGAGCCAGTCACACAAAGTCATTTCCCCAGGCTCTAGGCTGACAGAGGGGACTCCTCCTGGCAAGACCACTGATGCCAGCACTCCCACTCTCCAAACTAGAACACCCACAGCTGCCAGTAAGGACTTGCCTTCCACACCTGTTGGCATAAAAAATGTTCCAGCTTCATCCTCAGATGAGAGGAAAACCAGCCAGCCAGGCAGCCAGAGTGCTAAAGGAAACCAGCCCAGGAGGATTACTCTCAACACTTTACAAGCGTGGAGCAAGACGCCAAGGTGAGATTTATATTGCCGTTTGCAGTCATAAATATGAAGGCCAAGACAAGCTGTGCTTGTGCTACATTTAAAGGTTTGAGGCTTGAACATAAATTCCCTGCCTTGTGTCTCGGTGGTAGCTGTCTTGAGATGGAACTTTGTTCTAGTTGTATGACAACTGGAAGGTCAAAATGTTTCCTAAATGTACAACTCCCGTAGTCCTGCCTTCAGTGTGAGATAGAAACACAGGTAACTTGACCTTTATGCCTTGTGCACAGGATAGCAACAGGCAGCTATCTTAAAGCTGCATTTTCTGAATAAAGATGGTGCCTGTTGACTTCAACAGTGTCCATTCTGAAGTGCAGTGTACAGGGCTGCACATCCTGCTTAATAAAAGGGGGTCAGCGGGTAGGTGAACATCTAGATGTTTCTAAAAACATCTAGATCTTCCATATGTTGGCAGTCATCTGTACACTGGCAGTGTATAATCCATATATTGGCAGTCACACAACTTGCAATATAAGATCCTAAGTTGCTAATATGCAACAGTGAGGAGACAGCCGTGTAATTTGAGACCCGTATGTAACCCTTTAAACAAAACAAGGCTATTATGTAATTGAAGGAGTTTATTTGACTTTCTTGCAGGAATATATTAGTTAATAGGTGGCTAGGGAAGAAGTGGTGAGCAAGGAGGATACTGGGTCTTATCAGCAACTATGCGAAGAATTCTCAGTAGAAGAAGTAGAAGTTACAGAATGTTTTTTTTTCTGCATACCTCTGTCTCATTTGTCCCCAAACTAACAATGTCCAAAGGTATAGCTAGTTGAAAGTGATGGTGCTTCTGAGAGCACCCACCCTCTCACGAGGCAGGCACAGAGAGACAGACAGAGAATCCCATGAAGGCAGAAGAGAATGAACTTTTAACATGAGCTGAGGTGGCTGTCTGCCACCCTTGCAAACCCCAGGACTTTTACAGAAGTGCAGGGCTGGCAGAGGGGAGCAGTAGGCGCTTCCAGTCGAGCTGGAAGCCCTACTAGCTGCCAAGAAGCAGTGTGAAACCCTTGCCCCTGCAGCCAGTCTTAACTTTCAGAAAAAATGACCAGTGTTATGTGCTCAGAAAGTGAGTATCAGGATGTTATGTTTTATGTACCACATATGTAAAAATACTTGCTAGTGGAAAAAGTTAAATCGTGTATTTAAAGCACTTTAAAAATACCTTATTCAAATTGTAGCAAGAGCGGAAAAATGCATAGTAAAACTACATATAAATTTAAATGATTAATCTAAAGAAATATTTGTGGATGTGATGTATTTAAAGCAGTTGAACTGTTTCTGGTTTTTTGGTTTTGTTTGTTTTTAGGAGAATAAACTTGATTCCAGTGAAGACAGATACTCCATCCTTGAAACACACAGATACCGTTTCGATACCTCCTTCCTCAGAACAGGAACATGGTAAGCCTGTGGGGTCATTAGCCTCAGCAAAGATTTTAAACCCCCCACCCCTCGTTTTTTTTTTTTTTTTTTAAAGACTTCTGGTATAATCTATTATGAATTTTAATGTAATCTGATAAATACAAAGCTCTTGAATGAACCACAAACCCAAGGATGTAAAGCTTCCCCTCTTCTGGCTGTGTATGGATAGACAGTGCCTTGGGCAGTGTTGCTGTTCTCAATGTGTTTCTTGCCTGCAGCTCCTTATGTGACAATGTATCAGTACAGTTTTACCTTAAATGGGTGTGTTAACTGACAGTTGAAACACGAAAAATATAAATTAGCTTGGAGGCTTCTAGGTCATGCAAGTAGCTTTTAAGGACAGTTTCTATCATTGTACTTGCAGCATGCTGTTGTACCAGATGCCAAATTTTCTCAAACTGTTTGTTTGAGAGTGAATTCTTTGTGAATTTTGCAAACTCAATTTTCTTTTTAATCTGTTTTAACTTAAATAATTTTCATATCTGCCTGTTTCAGAGAGGCCTTTACCATCTGATGACAGTCTTCCCCCTGCATCTAAACGCCCTAGAACTGAAGAAATGTCTCTTTCTACACCACCCGATGATCAAATGAGCTGCGATTCAAACAAATAAAAGCTAAACTCTTAGTAAACTCTTCACAGTCTGAAGGTATAGCAGCCCTATCTGAGAATACATTTCTTCCTGCAAGTGTTAAATCCTGAATTCCTGATGGAAGCACCATATGCATATTTGACACAGCTGAGAAGTAAGAAGCTGGCAGTGGAAGACAAAGGCTTCAGGAATGGAGCTCTGCAGAAGAGAAGGCAGTCAGGAAGTGACTTTTAAGTGCAGCTCCACTTTTTGAAGACGGCATTATTTTTCAAGAAGTACCACAGTTTAAGGAAATGGGGGGATCCTGGGAATTGAAAAGCTCCACAGTAACATAAGCATCTCTATCAAAGTCACTAAATTTATGTTTTTAAACATTATGTCTTCCTGGAGCCTGTCTGGCAAAAGATTAGATTTTTCCTAAGGACTCAAATGCATTCATAATGACTTTTTGTGGTTTAAGACAAAAAAAAAAAAAAAAAAGTAAAAATATAGACTTTCTTTCAGGCAGCTTGGCTTGTACATTTAACAATGTGCAAAATAATTCATGCCCTGCAGTACGTATGGAATGAAAACTGCTGTTCAAATGCTCTGAACGCAGCAGATGCACTGTCATTGTTATGACTGGCATAGAAATCAAAACATAACTGCAAGAAACAGGGAAGCAAAATGGAGAGACCCCCTGAAGCCTGGTTACAAGCATTAAACAATGGAAAACAACTCTTAATTGTTTAGTCTCCATATAAAAAAATGCAAACATGAATTATTTTTGAGGCAGCAAAAGCTGAATGTATACATGTGAAGTACTGATTTTTTTGTCCAAATTGAACTCCCTTAGCCAACAAAGTATAATACAAATCCAGTGCACTCTACTTGCAAGAGTTTGCATAATTTAGTGTGTAATGCTTCCTGTGCAATTAAACTGAATCTTGCAGCTCGAAAACAACGAGACCAAAACGTTTGAAAACCCTATATAACTTTTTATGGTACATGGGTTGCAACTCCCAAAAGTGGAGTGTGTGACCACAGTGTTCAAAACTTGTCTGATTCTTTTTTTCCTACCATCATGTACTTAGGGTGGCTGTTGAAAGGTAAATAGTTGTTCTTTCTGATGATGTCATAAATAAGTTTTAAATGGCATTTTCTCTTGTGATTAAGTGTACACTTTTATCATTTGAAGTCGCAAAGTATGCAGGAGAGAAAATCTGCAATTCACATTCAAGTTCTCTACCTTCCATTCTTCCATACATCTGGTTATTTTAAAAATGTGCAACTTTTTTTTTTTTTTCTGTCAGTTTCTAAGAATTTGGACTAATAGTTTAGAAAAGGGGAAATAAAAATGTTTTAGAAATAAAAATTGTAAAAATTTCACAAGGAGAAGAAGTATTAACAATTACCTGTGTTAGAAACACAATATCAAACAATTGAAACCTATAAACAAAATTCAGCAAAAAATTAATAAAGAATTTTATAGGAAACTAATTACATCTTTGCTTTAAGCCAGTGAGATAAGGATGGAGCTGGGTTTTATTGGATTTACCAAAATATGGATTTTCTTATAGTAAGAACTATAAAGAATTTATTGCCAAGCAAAGTCACATCTGAAACCTCTTTAAAAAATGTATAGAGATATCTGAAGTGATAGCTAATGCAGGTAATTGTAGCACTGCTGGTCAGGCTATTTTACTTTATGTCCAGCTTGGGTATAAAGATACTGGTATTTTGTCTTTTTGTGGGATGTCTGGTTTTGTGCCTGCAAATGATCCTTTGATTTAAAATTTACAATTCTAAATAATAATTGAAAATGTTATCCTGATGTTTAGATTTTTTTTTTCTTTTACACAATGTATTTCAGCGTAAATTCCTCTTTGCTGGATGTGTTATGTTACTGTTAATGGCCTATCTGGCCTCTGGGGGCTTCTGGTACAATTAATTATTACAGCATTCATCTTTATTTCATACTTTATTTATTTATTCAGGTGACAACAACTTGTCTTTATGCTATTTTTTCTCTTCTTTCCAACCTAACAAGAGCTTCCAATTTTTTTTGTTTGTTTGTTTTTTCCACATTTTGCTCAGGATGAGGATCTTTTCCAAACCAGGAACCATCCCTCGGCTCACACTATCCAATGTTGTCCAGCAGTTAAGAGGGAGTTGAAAACTCCCGGGAAAGGCTGCAATGTCACTGTTCCAGGAATGGTAGAGCTCTTTATTTGGGGCGTGTAGACCCTGCTCCAGTCAAAGCATTCAATACCATCGTATGTCAATATCCTATAGACCATGTACCCTGAAAGATCGGTAATCCAGGGATCAATGTGGTTTTTGTTAAATGGATGGAGGCTTCGGGGTGTCTTAACCTGCTTTCCTCTTGCTGCAGCCCTTGAGGTCAGTGCCTCTCTCCCGTAAAGCCAATTATCCATATATCCATCTATGTTCTAGTTGGTGGTGGAGTAGTCGCAACTGTGTGTGGACATCTCCAGGCTCAAGCAGACATCGTAGTGGTTCAGCAAACCCATCTCTAGGGTATTCCTCTCACAGGCTCTTTCCAAAGAGACAAATGCTACTGGAATACAAATTGCTATTGCTTTGGTGTCTGCTTCAGTTTCTAGTTTGGTGATGAGCTTCCAGAAGGTTTCCAAGGAGTTGTATGTCATGAGGAGGAGATCGATAAGAAAAAAAAGGTCAAAATAACCCACCACCTCATGTTCTGTAGCTGTCTCTAGTCAAAGGACCTGGTTACTGACCAGCAGAGCGATCACCTGTGAAGAGCACCAGAATTTGCACTGACCTAAAGCACGTTGAGCAGTGGGGCTGCCTTTTGGGCCTGCTTCCTCAGGCCACAGCCTCCTGGGTGCAGCTACGCGCCCCACTCCGGCAACCCCACGTGCTTCTGTCCCACTCCTGCGTTTCTTGCGCTGAACAAGGGTAGCTGCTGCTCTGCCGTTGAGCTTCCTGGCCGTAGCATGCCCTCTCTGGGGCCCTGGATAGCCCACTCGCTTGTTACGCCTCGCAGTCCTCTCAACGCGCCCCTCTCGGGAGATCCTTCCTGCAAGAGGTCACTAGGAGTCTAGGCACGCACACTGCGCTTAAACTCAGAAATAAATGTCCCCCTAGCTGGGGAGATTTGCCCTTTACTTCATGTTTCTGGGGATTAGGATATCCTTCGCATTTGCAGCCTGAAAGCCCCCATTTTGCATATTTTCTCATTTTAAACAACTGCAACGTGTGGAAGTGCTTACTCGTGTCAGAAACACGGTCTGCTCGCTGCTGTAAGTCATATGACTTTTTTTTCATTTTGTTGGTGAATGATCAATTGACTGCAAAAAGTTCAATTAATCTTTGAGCAAGTGCAGGCGGCAGAAGCCCAAGACGTGGTGCCTCTGTGTAAAACAGTAAAAGGAAATCGCGGGGTGACCGCTGGATGTCACTGTTCCGCAGGGCTCCCCCTCCACCGGCTACCAGGAAAGGGTGGCCAAGATAAAGAAAACACAAGCTGTAAGTAAATCTATATAGCAAGCGTATACTGTCATCAAGCAGAATTGGTTTTGATGATCCCACAAGCTTCCTTCTAAGAAGAGAAGGTTCATTTTCTTACAAAAGATGCTTCATAATGTCCTGTCAATGGCAGTGTACAGGAAATGTCGCTGCCTCTAGGGCCTCCTGCTCTGCTGTTTGCCCTCCCGCCCAGGACAGAAAGTGGAGACGGGGGCACCCAGGCACTGCTGGCACCCAGCACAGGGTGGCCCTGGAGCGAGGCAGGCACCAGAGCAGGATCCAAGGAATCCTGTGCCTGGAGCCTGTTCTACCTGCCAGGGCAAGCAAACGCACAGCTCCCTAGCTAAGGTTTCGACTCCCACAGGGCAGTGTAACTTTTTACTGCTTTTGCTGTATATCCCCATCATGCCAGTGCTGCCCAGTTAGTAAAATCTCTCCTTTTTTTTTTTCTTTTTTTTTTTGAGCCAAAAGATTCCAAAGGGAATCTGTGTTGTAGTACATACACACTATAAGCTACCATAACTTCATTTCTTCTGGAAGAGAACAGGCTTAACGTAGTAACTTATATTTGTGTTTCTCTGCTGCAGAAGTTGATGATAAACGAGGAAGAAGAGACAGGCTGGAATTACCTGTTTATACACTAAACAGAATTTGCTGTATTAAAGCTTTCTACTCTTCACACCACTCATTTTTCTCCCTGCTACTATAAAGGATTTGTCTGTTGCCATTGAAACGCTCTACATCACGGCTCCATGACAGTAGCAAATTTCCTTGTGGAATTTCTGCAGACAGATCGGTATTGCAAACATATTAGAAACTGGAGGGAGGTCATTCCCAAATGTATCCTAGAAGGGCCAGGCTTTCATCAGTGCTAAGAGCTCATAAGTGGAGGTGGAAGACTAATGTGCTCAGCATTCGTATTTTGTCAGCATCTAAAAACTTCCACAAACAAAGAGAAATCATTGTGTTTTAATGTGAAGAATGATAGGGAAACAGGGGCCGTTCCGCCAGTTCATTTCTACATCACCTCGTGGATCAGTCACTGTGCGTCATAAATGGGAAGTCCCTTAGCCCCCTGCTATCATGATTTTTATTAATGTACACGTATGTTTGGGCACACATAGGAAATGTTGTATTTCAAATCTCCTTTGGCAAAAGAAAAACACCACTGGGTGTCTTCCTCTCATTTTATGCTCCCGTTTGGACCAAGGGGAAGTAGCCATAGGGGTTTTGGGCTGCTAACCGCACTCCCATTCCTTCACGTTTCTGTGGGAAGAAGAAAAAGCTCTTGAACGAACAGCCAGAACAAAAAGCAGGGAGGTGTTTTGTAGCAGACCCAGGTGTCTCAGTGCTCCCTGTGCACCGCTGAGTACAAGGAGGAAATCACCATCAGGCAGACCTGAGACGGGGCTCGTTTCTCTGATGTCCTCCCGCAGTTTCTTCCCTGACTTGATGTGATTCTCAGGCACAGCAGGGATGCTATAAGTGCTGTCAGGTTTTGTTCAGGTGTAAACTTCTGCTGCAAACTTAGGCAGACAAAATGAATTAATGAAATGAGTGGGTGTTCTTGCTTTGACTTTAGCAACATTGGAATAAGCCATTCCTAACCTTGTTTGCCAAGGGAAATGGAAATAGGGCCGGTCTGAAATGGCACTCTCTATGATCTTCTTAGCTTCATTAATTGGACTACTATAAAATTATGCAGCCTCCTTCATGCTAGAAACTGCTGCAGCTTCATGGATGCTTTAATTTTCCCATTTCCTGGCACCACTGGATTTGCACCAGCTGGATATACTTACCAATAAAGAGTGGGGCAGGAAAGGAGGTATGGATTTAGTCTGCAAGCAGACAAAAGACAAGCAGAATACATTGGCTCTCAGCTCCAGCACGTTAAACTTGAGTTTTGACTCTATAAAACTACAGAATCACTGCTGTAAGATAAAATTATTACAAAATGGTAATGTTTGGAGCCAGCAACAAACTAAATTAGTGTTTCTAGCATATTAAATAACAATATAAAACTGCCTTGTGCCAGCAATATTTTGTCTGGATACAAATGTCAGTAATTTAGAACAGACAGGAGAGTAATTGAAGGTGAGTTACTGATAATGGAATATATCTTTTAGAGTGGCGAATGATGAGTATTGGAAGAATGTATGTGTGTAAAAACAACTGCATTTTATACCTTGATATTGTTCTTCAAGATAATTAGAATATTTTGCAAATGTCTAGCAAAACCAAAAAAGTTTCTGGAATAGATGCTGATAGTAAATGGGGAGTCATTTCTCGTTCACTTGCAGATTCCCAGAAATAGGAGAGCCGTTTTCAAAATGGCATTGTAAGTCTGCAGGAATCTGGGAGAATTGTCAAGTGTATTCAGGCTTTATATTTTTACAAAAATTGCAAGTCTGAGACATGGTGTTCTTATTAACTCCTGTCAGGATCCAACAGGATCCAGCCTCCTTTCTGGTAGCTAGAGTGTGTATATATAAATACACACACACACACACATATATACTTAATATTTCTGCATTCCACTCAATAATCTTAATGATATATTTGTTAATATTTCTGTACCACAAACAAAACCCAACTCTTCTGACACAGGCTGTGGAAGTCCCTTTGCTCCTATTTTTTCAGTGGGTGCAGAAGAGCTTGTAGTGGCAGTGCAAAGAGCAGAGGGGCAGGTACTCCCCCTTCCCCAAAACAGACACGCTGAAAAATGTGCAGACTTTGTGCTGAAAATAATAAATGATCATAGCAGTCATAAGGTAAAGTAATTTGGTGGTTTGGATGCTAAAACTTTATTTACAAGCCATTTTGAATCCAGAAGGGCTTCTAAGATACCTGTTTTTCCTTTCTCCTTCCTTACTGCTATCTGCACTAAGAGATGATTTTCTCTATTTTCTTTACGGGTTCCGATTTAATTTGAGATTAATTTTGGAGTGGATCATTAAATATGAGCTATAAATCCATGAGGATAAGGGTCATAATCAAAGGGCTAACATAACCTTATCTATTGTACACATGTTCTTTCTGCACAAATCATTACTGTATCATTGAGATAATTATTGTATAATAGTTACAAATGACTTCTTAAAAAAATATTGTTTCTTAATGTTAACAGCAGAATTCAGAAGAGGCGATCAACTTTCTGGCACTTAATAAATTCAGGATCGTGCCTGAGCATTTTACTCATAGTAGCCACATGATGGCAATATTGCTAATCTTTAACTTTGATAGTTTAAAAGTAAAACTTGCTAGCTCTGGTTTTGATTCAGAGTCAGGTATGCAATTCTTCTTGAATACTGAAGTTCTCTGTTTTTTAGGGGAAATCTTTCTTTCACAGTTTTTCGCTTTATGTACACGATACTTGCTATGTGTTTGGCCCATGTTGACATCCCTGACTTGAGGAAACAAGCGACCAGCAGTGATACTTGGTCTGTGACACCGCATAATCACCAACACGCTCTGTCACGCGCGTGGATGACTCTGAGGCTTTGCAACCACACTTTAATTTAAAATGGGAGAGTAACAAAAAGGGAGAAAAGGGATATTTTCTGTATAACTGAGGACATTTTTCTTTTTTACAAGCCAAGGTTTCCCATAAGCCCTATAGAGCCAATACTGCCGTGCACCATGCCATAAGTGTATTTCTGTTCTCTGTGTTAAAGCACGTAGAAGACTTGGTACCTCTCCCATCAGCTGCCTGGCCTGGGGGGAGACTCCTGCAAGCCCACGGAGCCGCTGCAGGGCTGCAGGGCTTGCTCTCAACCAAAAGCCCCTCAAGAAAAGCTTTACGTGTCCCCAGCACAAGTGAGAGCGATGTAGGAAGGCTTCTGGGAAAACAAAAAAGAAAAGACAGGAGAAGACACCTGTGGCCAGGAAAACGGAGGTACTTCCATGACTGGAAAAACTGCACGCGCGGAAGTCCGCACAGAGAGCAGGTGGTGGGAGAGAGCAGGACGGAGAAAGATGCAGCAAAGGAGTCGTGAGGACAGCGACAGCACTAGGGATGTGTGGAGGTGAGCTTGGTGCAGTGAGAGCCACGACACTGAAATGACATCCCTTTATGAGCCTTTCTTAAGGGTTTCAGCTCAACGTACGCAGAGTTTTAGCAGGCAAGAGGAAAAAAATGCTACTTTCTTTTCCTTTTCCTTTTCCTTCTTTTTAAAAATTTTTAATTTTTTCCTTCTTTTTCTGCCTTTATGAGCTGCATGGAACCTGTGAAAGGATTGTCCCTAGTGAGAACCAAGTAGTTTCTGAAATGGTACAGCTATAAAATAGGAGAACAGGATCTGGCACTGGTGAAGGAGCTCAGCCGAGTTTAAGCAAGATCTTCACTAATGGCCTTAGATTCTAGATGTGATAAATACTGGCCAGTTTTGGTGGAGACTGAGAGAAAAATGTGTTCTTTTAGCCAAAGTAACTATCATCTTGACAAACATTTTGCTGGATTGCTATTTGAATGAATATTTAATGGAAAACATGCAACCTGCTCTAATAAGAGCACATCCATTAATTCTAGCACGCTAGTCCCGTCCAAAATTCACTTGGCTTTGCTCTGGGTAAGGGATACCTTAAGAAGGAAATGTTGGACTGCAGCTACACTTGGCTGCAGCACACAGTACAACATGAACAGCTGTGGAAGCCAGATTTACTGCAATAAGTGAGGCCGCTAAAATCCTGACACTACTTTGATATTTTTTTTTAATGAAAAAGTCCAATATAGAGTTTATGACTTTTCATACGGTTATTTATTTTAGGAATGAGAGATCTGCCAAACACAGCAGGTAGTTAATACCCAATTCAGACTGCATTTAAATAGGAAAGGAGCTATTGGCCTCGTCCTCCGGGATTCTGCGATTAACCTGCGGGGAGCGGTAGGTGGCTTTTTCCACATGCGTGCGGACGGAACGCGAGCTGGAGTTGGCCGCCGCTGGGTGTTTCGAAGCTAGATCAGATGAGGCAGATGATCCAGCCCATCCTCTGCCGAAAGGCCCGTTCCTGGAGGGAGGAGGCTCCTGCTAGACGGCAGCAGGCCGGGACGCAGATCCCTGCCTCCGCCACGGGCTCGGGAGCGTTTCCGGCACTCGGGTACGGGCCGTGGCGGTCGAACAGCGCCCGGTGCCTGCGCAGTGTGCGGGGGCCGGCGGGAGCTGCTCACGGGCACCTCTGCGCTCCGGGGCTGCACGGGCCCAGGACAGGGCTCAGCCAGGCCCCGCAGGCCTCCTCGCGCACGAGGCCGTGCAGGGCTGGACGTGAGCGCCACCAGCTCGTGCTCAGGCGGGCGGGCGGGCGGGCACTTCTTAAAGGCTCTCTAATGAACCCGGCGTGTCCGTCTACCTCCTCCCCTTGCTCAGGACTAATTATATATATATATATATATATATATATACATATTAAAAAAAAAAGAAATAAAAAAGAAATTCACGATAACAA
>JAWLRI010000285.1:3271591-3286177 GCA_034781795.1 Crypturellus tataupa
TCTGACCCAATCTTCCTCTACCCTGGGCAAATCTTCCTCTCTCCCGGCTCCTTCTCTCGTCTCTAGGGCCTGGGATTAGGGTAGAAGTCTCTTAATTCAGCACCCACTGAAGTTCCCACTCATTCGAATGAGTCCTGGAACAAGATTTTAATTCTGGATGATATCAAATTTTTCCATTGTTACTGTTTACAACAAGAAGTTTTCAGAGGACATAAGCAACAATAAGTTTTAGAACTATGGCGAATGCCAGTTAATCACAGCTGATGGAAAAACTCGGAAAGGAACAAATTAAAGACATAATCTGAGCTAGTTGGTGGTTTTCATTCATGTTACTGTTGAGCAACACTGCTCCTCAGCCCTTTTTGTTTGGTCTACTCTTCGTAGACCCCAAGTCTACCAAAGTAGTTCACCTTAAAGACCTTTCTTCCATTAGTTTGTCCAATCACTTTTCAAACCTGTGCAAATGTTTAAGATCCCCGGTGTCTCATGGAAAAAAAAGTTCCACAACTGGACTACATGTTACAGGAAAAAAAGAGCTTCTGGGTAGGCTTTTTTCCCTAAGTGCTTTGTTGTTGTTGTTTGTTTGACTGTTTTTGGTTAGTTTTGTTTGTTTGTTTGTTGCAGTTTTGAACCTGACACACGCTATTTTAATTAAATGCTCTCTTCTTAATATATTTGGGTAGTATTCCCCATTTCCCCATTTAGCTCCTCTGTGCAGCTCATGATTTTGTCAAGTAGATGCAACTGTGTAGGCAATACAAACTAACAGAGTTCAGGTCTCCATGGTACCAGGAGATATGCAGTGATTTGGGTTTTCATTAGTGAAGCCACATTACCTTTGTCTTCCACTTATGCAACCCGCAGTTCTCAGCATAATAAAACATAACAAGCAAGAGTTCTTGGCAAACAGAGGTAAGTTATTTAATGCCTGTTGAGAATCTGTCTCAGTATATTTAATAAATGCTTTCATTCAATAAATGTATACTCAGCTTTACGAAACATGGAAAACTACAGTCTTTTTCCATCAAGTACCAAAATAATAATAATCTGGCAAGTAACTGCTTAGTAAAAGGCTACTAAAGCCAAGATTTTCTGTTACAACCATAATAATAATTTGCTGGTGACCACCAGTCTTCAGTGAGGATTTCAGGTGCCTCTGGAATTTTTCAATTTTTGTAAAGTGCCAGATGACTCAGAGTCCATCCAGCTCTGCTGCTCTTTTTCACATTGAGTTCTATCTGATTGCAAACTAGCCTTGAAAGACATGAGCTGAAGAAAAATAAACTCATTCTGACGAACAGCAGTAGAATGTGATCCTGTGTTCCTGGTCTCTAAATGATTTTTGAGTAGCTGGAACCAAAGCTTTGCATATATCTTAAAAATACCTGAGGTCTGGATTTATTACTGAATGTCATTTTAAAAAGATGTATGTTATTTCTATTAGATTCTGTGTGTAGAAGCTACATTTTCTTAGACAAGAAACTACAACTTCTTAAACAAAAAGTAAATGACAAATTCAGACTTCTAGTACTTCCACTGAGAAAATAATCCTGGAACCTCATCAGCCCCGTCTGTATATATCACCATTCAATTATTACTGTTTTGTGTAATTGCAAATTATTTCGTTTACACCCAGTAGTCAAAAAGAAGTTCCTATTGACAGTCAGAGATACTGTGGAAAAGTTAAATCAATAAAATGAAAAATGATCTACCAGTAAATACGGCTGTATGGCTTACTTCGGAGTATACCATGAAAGCAAACCATATTCCAAACCCTTGTTGTTTTATTGCAGTAAAGCCAATCTGCTTAAGACCTAGATGTACCAGACACAGAAGTCACAGTTTTGAAAGAAATATGCTAAAAATAAAAAAGCAGAAGTCCAAGAAGGATTTTGAGTAAATTTTCACTACTGTGGAACTCTTCTGCAGAGAGGAACCACAGGCGCATTTGTAAGGGAGTAAAACAAACTTCTCATTACCTCCAGCAGCCTTCAGGGCATAGATACCTGTCACAAACCAAAGAAAGTCATACCCAAAGAGTGATATATCGACAAGAGGTATACATCAGAATAGATCAATGAAAAGGCACCAGTTTTTACAAGCCAAACAAAACTAATATACATTTGAGCCTGAAAAGTACAAAATTTAAGCAGAGTCTCGAGCTTGGTAATCAACGGGTCACTCAGAAGTTGTTGAGTGCCTGCTGAAACCAGTGTGTCTTGGGGGCATTTGGCCCCTTGTAGGTTCCAGGTTCTAAAGGAGAGACAACTGCATTAGGGTCTTTCTTCCTTTCTCTAAGGGCAGATATGAAAAAACACAAGACTCTTCTGGAGCAAACAGCTCAGCAAAGTCTGGGGTTGGCCGAGACTCAGTTTTGCCTCCTAAATTGCACCAACAGGCTGCACTCGTGCTCTCCCCCACCAGAAAGTCAGTTGCAAAGCCATCTGCTCCTGTCAGCAGGGTGAGCAAGAGCTCTCACCTACTAGCAGCACATTTTTCATACCTTGCCTTTTCCTGTTCAGGATGCAGAGAGCTGGCTCTGTCAAAGCGCAGGAGTTGTATCAACATTTTGATTTGGAAAGGAGGAGCCTACAGAATTTATAATGGCTCACTGAGTGACATGCAATTTGTAGCTCGCTTCCAAGTCCTCAGACAAGTGGCAATAGGTCAGTAAAAGCTTTTACCATTGTTTGTTCTGGAATATAAAATCTTTAATCTTATTCATTTCAAAATGATACTGTCAGGTGAGCAGAAATAGGTTTTGATAGCCACTGTGTAGAAAAGAGCATATCAAGTGGATGCTATCATCTGATGTGTCTGGGGAGTCTTCTCTGAGATGGAGAGGAAAAGTCTGCATAAGTCAGGGTAAGCACGTACCTCCTTCTTCAGTCCAGGATGAATTGATGCACATTTACAGTAGGATAGTTTTTCTGTGTTCACCCCACAGAACACAATAATACTTGCTTGCTACATGCCAGTAGCCTCATAACCTCAAAGTAACTTAGAAAAGATGGTAAATAATATGTCCCACGTTTTACAGAAGGAGAAATTGAGATACAGAGATGATCAATTGCATGACCCAGTAGGAGCAGTGCTTGGACCAAGCTCCTCTTTTTCCTGTTTCTTTTTGGACTACCTTTTCCAAACGGAGTAAAAATCCCTTTTCAGGGTAGGAACTTCTGAGTCTCACCCTATCATCAAACCTTCAGGACAGGTCGCATAATGCGCTCTCAAACATCCACAAAGTAAGCCAACAGCAAGGCCTCATAGGACAGTGGTTGTCCATTTACATTTTGAGAGTGTGTGGCTGCATCTTTCACTATCTGGGAAGCCTACCAAAAGAGAATTACAACCATTGAAAAATGCAGCCAAGAGAGTAAGCATTGCTCTTACAGGATAATTGCAAAGTAAATAAGGGCGCATATAGCATTTGCAGATTTTACAGACATTAAAAAAAAAAACAGGAAAAGAAAACTACTTTTATGCTACATTCAGAAAATGTCTTTCTATCAAGAGCTCAGAAAACAATGAAGTTAAAAACACTAGAACTAACACCTTCAAATTGCATCCTCTCCTAATACATATCAGTGTAGATATATAATAACCCCCCTGCTCATCAGCAGCTCTTCTGAAACCAGAAAGGGATATCATTTGAACCTCCCCTGCTAACACAAGAGCTCCACAGATGTATATTAGTGTGTTGATGATAAGATGTTCCATATTTGGTATGGTCTGAGCAAAAACGCTCACAAAATACTCTGAACTCTGTGGATAAAAGACAGGAAGCTGAAAATGGGCCAAATTTCAAATCCGTTGGTATTGGCTTTCCATGACTCTCAACCATTTGAGTGGTGACTGTTTTCTTTAAGTGTCAAAAATCATAGGAAACTAATTTCAGAGAAAAACTGCCAACAATAATCTGTAATCAGCTATTTGAAAAGCTGCTGAAAAGTATCATTATCATAGAAACTATGACACACAGCCTATAAAAGCTGGTAGGGCCTCAGGGGCAAGCGAGACATCTAAGTTGATACTAGAAGAAAGCCAACTTATGGGAGTGATCCAGCCTAGAGAAACAGGTATCTTTTCCACAACAGGGCAACGTGAAACGAGGTGCTGACCATTGAAGACAGGTCAAAGGGTTCACAATAAAGAAACTCTAGCAAAGTAGTTCCTCTTTCTCTTGATCTTCTCCTATGAAGACCTTTAGCTGTGAAACCTGTCAGAACCTCCTCACCCTCCTCCTGTTTGTTGACTGTGTCAGACCATGAGCTGGGAGAACACACGCTGTAGGTGCCTACCTTTTCCACAGCCATAGTTTTCCATGCTCTGGCCACACTTTCTCTAGCTGTCTGTAGTCTGAAATATATTGGAAATCAGATATAAGGAAGTCTGTTCCGGTAAATCGTCTGTAAAAAGCAACTGACTGCAGCAAAAGAGAGGAACTAAGAACTTTGCAGGAGCTGTGGTCTCACCTCTGCTGAAAGCACTGGCCCTCCTGCAGCTGAAGTGCTATGTGGTCCTAAAGTTCCCATTGCTCTTTCTGTATCAGGAAACCAAAACAACAACAGGAACACCTCATTTCATCTGACACTAGCCAGGAAATTGTGCCCTTTACATTTGGATGTGGAACTTGGCTGAGCAAACCATGCTTTCATCGCCTTCAGGTCAGACTATTGCAAGCAATACGTTCTCATGCTGGAGTTAACCACAAAAAGGCACTCAGGACATGTGACTGGTTCATAAGACTTGTCTTGAGTTGGACATGCCAAAGAAAGCACTTCACACCAGTGCTCTGCACTCCCTCTGGAGTTCTGCTCCAGTTCAAAAACTGGCTTCAAAGATCTTGTCTTTCAGCTGTGAAACCTTGAAATAGCACAGGCATGGCCTAACTCGCAGTCCATCTTTCTTCTCACTTCCTCTTGCTGTGCTTAGTAGCAACAGCAGGTAACATTTTCAAAAGCAGCTGAAGAGATTTAGGAGCCTTTAATCTTTTTACAGGACTGTGGCCTGTGCTCCTACATCACTTTGACATTTTTGAAAATTTTATCTGTGTGTGGAGTCTGAGGATCTACAGGTCTTATACACAGGAAGGTGGTGTGCCCCCTTGCTGAGCCCAGCTTGAAAAACGGATGTGGTTGATTAAAAGCAAGAACTTGGTAGTCTGTCCCTCTCTGATCTACCTGGCATCAGAAACTAGGCCATAGGCACTTTCCCTGAGGTCTATAGTAACCCAAACTCCCTCATCCTCCTCCAGCTGAGGGAAGACCAGAGGCTGTTGATTAGATTCTCTATGGAGCTGGTTTGCTATCCCGTTGTGGAGGGTTCAGTAGTTTATTTGGCTTCTCTGCTTAATACTAAGAAAAAAAAAAACACATACATGCACACAACAAAACGTCCTTTGTGTATGGAAGTACCCCAAGAGAGAGGGGATAACTTTTTCCAAAACAGTTAAGTAGTGTAGGAGCTACATCCTTTCCATAATAGCCCATACCACAGAATTCACCATAAATATTCAGAGTGCCTCTCACTGTATATTTAAGCAGCAAATGCTACATAAAACTCCAGTATACCTAGCAAATTCTGTTCTTGTTATCCTTAAGTTCAAGGGTTTTTTTTTCTTCTTTTCATTTTTCTGGAGTTTCAGCTGGAAAACGGGACTTGGATGAATGAATAGGGGCACGCAATTCCTCACACTGAGAAGAAATGATGTAGAGAACATAAAACGCCTTGTAGGTGAGGGTCACAGAACTCATATGTGACGGAAACAAGCAGAGGGAGAGAGTTGCTGGGATAAGAAATAGTGAAAGATGCTGCAGAGGGTGAAAAGAGAATTTAAAATGACATACAGAGCCCCTGTTGTAAGGGAAGAAGATGATTTACAGTACCTGAAGTAGAGGCAGGGATGGAGATGCCCAGAGGTATAGCACATCGGGTGCAAAGAGTTCAAGATTTCTGAAACGTTTGACCTGCAAATGTGGGCATGTTCTCCCTCCCCCTTATTTCTTTTGGTAGTTGTTCCCCATGGCGCACACACACACACCTCTTTTTCCTCCCTCTTGGAGTCTTCTGAATTTCACAGCTCTCATCTTGAAAAGCAGGAGAGTCTGAAATTTTAGTTGTCATGGTTCAAGCTGAATATAAAGAAATGCAATGTTCAACCTTCAAAATTCCTGGAGACTTTTCCATTGTCCCTATCAGAATGACATTTAATCAGTGACGTGATTAATCAGTCACTCAAACATGAACAATAGGGTTTTATCATCCTGTAGAATGGCAAGGAATAAGTACTAAGGACTGAAGTAGTAGATAAGTATGATAGAAGAGCTAAGTATATATCTGTGTGTGTGTGTGTGTGTGTGTGTGTGTGTACTTTTTCTCCAGCTTAGCTATTGCCTTCTGATTTTATACTCTTTCTTTCTTACCTCGAGAAGCATCTAGCAAATGTTTTGCATGTAAGCAATTCATTGTTGTGTGAATCAAGTCTTCTTGTCTTCTTCACATCTACCCTCCAGTCCAAGAAAGCAGAATTTTACTCTTTATCCTAACCATATAATTTATCCTAACCATATAACCTGTATTTCAAATATCATCCTGTTCCACATTTATCCCAAACCTATCATTTGCAGCCCATCCTAAAAATTCATTTTAATTCAACAAGGAGTGGGGAAAACTTCTATCATGTTTCTTTGCATTGACCAGTACTTAACTACACAGGTAACTAACTGAAACCAGAGTGGAATACTGTGGCAGAAGTTGGGACATTTTGGGTCTGTCTCCCATCAAGAGTGTATTAATGATATAGCAGTGATCAGAGCTGCCTGCCAAGCAGTTAACCTTGGTTCCCAATTGGTTAAAACCCATGATCTCTCTCCTGCTGTTACTCTGTGATCACATTGGCTTTCTGGAGGGGAATGATGTGAGGGCAGAACGGGAAGGATGACTAATGGCACACCTGAGTATTTTCTTATTACATCTCATTTTATACAAGTTATAAACTTCTGTTTGTGAAAAGAAACAGTTGTAAATAGAATATGGGCACTTCTGAAATTCAGCCCAAATACCAATGGTTAGATCAGTGCAACTCTGCTAAGGTTTAACTCAGGAACTGAGGCCAAAAGATAGGTTCTTGTGCTTTCTTTCAAGATTGTGCAGTGCTTGTACACTAAGAAAAAAGAATTCATAAAACTATGTGAAACAGCAGTGAATGTGAATTCTCCCATAAAACGGTGAATTCTCCCGTAAAAATGCTGCTCACTGTGAGTGAAGTGGGCAGAAATTCACTGTGAGTGAAGGTGGGCAGTGTAAAAGGTAGGAATCGTGTTCCTTTGAATTGCGCTATCACTTGCAATGTGATGATCAGAAAATATTATAACAGCTGTAAGAAAGGCCTCACAGCCGATAAAACTGAGATACAGTGTTTAAGGTTGCAATAGGCTCAGCACAGCATTGCATGTGCTCAGGGACAGCAGTGTGAACTGGAGCCTGAGAGACACACGCCAGGAGTGGGCAGTAGAAGCCACCTGCATCAAGCAAGGTTCCAGAAAAAAGCTTTTTTAACCATTCTTGCAGAAGTCAGTGGAAAAGGTACTGTTACCTTCTGCAGTCTTTTTCTTCAGAATAATTTTAGAAAGTCTCACTTCTCCACAACTGGCGTTTGTATTGCTTCCATAATAAACCATAGGACAATTTGCTGTGAGGCCGTTCTACGTGCAAAAATAGATCAGTAATGGATAAAAACTCCTCCTGGAGAGTACATAACACAGTTTGGGAGTTCGTGCAACTGATAGCAATGTGTTGTTTGCTGTTGACTCTTTCAGATGGAGACTTCTGTGTCGCTCTTTAAAAAACAACTGGCCAGTGTAATGCTGATCAGTAAAGCTAATAAGAGAATCATACAAGAATGTTTAAAACTCGTGCGGCCTGGGTTGAATTCATGTCCTCAAACACTGTAAATGGATCCTCCTACATAATAAGGGCTTTTACAAATCAACTTCTTCCTCATGGGAAAAGGAGGAATATAAGAAATGGCATAACTACCACCACCACTAAGCACACATTTCAGTTTACTTTACAACAGGAAAGGATTTAAGGATCTGCCTTTTCTTTTGCACAAATTAATTATCGGCTCTTTTATCTTTAAGCAAACTTAGAATAGAGCCAAGGAGAAATACAAAATTATTATACTGCAAAGGCAATATTGACATAATTTTTAACGCTGTAAAAGTCAAGCAATACAGAATGAAGGTTGAAAAGCTGTCTTTACCTCATCACTCAAGCACAGATATTTATGGCAGCACCTACTGCCTGCAAAAGGAGAGGAAAGGAAAAATAGCTCTCACTCAAGCTCATATGTGCTGTATTTGTGGGGATCAACAGGAATAGTGCAGCGGTTTTGGTTTTATTTCCTTTTTTTCTTTTTTTTTTCTGAGAATAATATTGAAAGGAAAAAAAGACTTCTGGGCAGATTATAGCTGATTTGAGTCTCCTTTTCTCGTATGTGTAACTTAGCCAAGTAAATATTCCCATTAGCATTATCGTTATGGATCATGTTAACTGCATACACTTCATATCAAATACACTGATTTTATTTTTGCACATAAGAACAAATGATCTGGTTCTTCAAAATTCAGACCAATTTTGGGAATGTGATACCAATCGCAACACATCAGGTTTTGCAACAGGTACTTTTAACGCCCGCCAAGAATTCTGATAATGAAATGTTGCAGGAAGATTAGATGCACCATGAAAGATACCAGAAATGAAGTTCAAGGATTAACACCTTTGTCACAAGCCCAACATCTCCAGAGGTTTAGAGTCAAGGCAACAGGCAGGAAAAAGGAGGTGCTCGACCTGCACAGGCTGCTAAGTTGGAGAGAAGAGCACTTGGCTTTGCCTGATCAGGAATGTAAATGCAGAAGGAGTGGGAGCTGGTTGAGGTTAAAGTATATCATTTGCATTTCATGTCACCTACTTTTCTTGTAAAGGCTCTGGTTAAGCCAGGAGTTTTTGCTATTCTCCTGTCTGCCAGGTGTGGCTTTCTTAACTAACTGGGCTACTCATTTGAGTATGGTTTTGGTCTGAGGTCTTTTTACACCAGGCAGTGTTTGCTTTTCATCCTTCCCAGAACAACCTGAAACAACAACAACAACAAAGATTTTTCTCTGCTCTGCCAATGGGCTTGCCTTTTGGGGGGCAGTTAAGCAGGCTAAATCCAAGGAAATTAGTCCTTTCTGCAGTGCTTCCGTTTCTTAGGAAGCTGAGGGTCTTTTGGGTAACTGGGATATAAATCGGCACCTATGTTCAGCACCCATCTCCTGTTGAATTTCCTGTACTGCTTTAGGTGGGTGCCATCAAGATGGATTCCTGCACCTCTTGGGACCTGCACACTCCCCAGTCATGGTCCTGCTCTCATCTTCTAGAGATCACCTAGACTGTAGCAGGTAGGGCACAAATACTTACATTTTAGTTAAAAGTAGGCCAAAATCACCCCTTTTCCTGTGGAACAGCGAGCACCTCTGTGGTGTTTCTGTGCTGCTGACAAAAGTTTTGCTCTTGCTGCCTTTCACACGCCTGAAGCTTTCACAGGGACTGTCCTCTCTGACCAAATGCTTATTTTTACAAAATGGCTAGAAACTAAGAATCTCAGAAACTTCTCCTGCTCTCCCAAATCTGGCTGAACTTGGCTGGTAAGTACAAATTACTGTGCAGGCAGCAGTGCATAGGCCAAGTGATAGCATAACCCTCCAGGTGGCAAGGCTTTGGAGGGCACCTCAGACCCATGGAGTTTGGTCCCAGTGGACCAAACGTGGTCTCCCAAATGGCAAGGTGGTTGCCCTGTATTGCCGTTTGGGAGAAGTAACATCTAGGTCCTATATTTGTATTGAACAACGATCCTCCAGGCCATGATTGTAAGAGGAAAATGCAACCTTATTGATGACATACACTATTGCAATGCCACAATTATGTACATGACTCAGGAACTGAGAAGTCTTTGTATGACAACAGTCTTTAGATCCTGGGGACTTTACCGGTGAAAAAGTTCAATTCTTACTTTAAGAAGAAATACAGTTGAAGTTGAGAGGAGAAGCATCTAACAGCAACTTATTCTCATGTTTTGTTTGTCCCTGTTGTAAAATTGTTAATATATTTTCTGCCTTTCATGGAAACACAATAGCAGTGTTAAGGCCCATTTTACAGTTTGCATCCTGTACCTAAATCCTCCGTCATCCTGCTTGCCTCTTATATGAGACTTTTTGCTTGACCTTTCATATAGTATACATTACTGCTCTCTAGCACTTGTTCAGAAATAAGCATCCCACACCTGTGACTGGAATTTCATCTGGGCAGGAAAAATGGAAACTTCTCCTAATGGAGAGGGGGTTTGTGCAAGTCTCTCTCTGCCACCATGACTCTGAGGTGCATTGCTGCCCATATGCAAGCAGTGAGCTGAGTAATATGCACCACAGAGATGGGATGTTGGATAGACTGTACTGGCAGAGAGCTAGGAAAATAATAGGATGGGGTTCAGGTTACTGCATCAGCACGTAAGCAAAAATGTAGGCCACTGGATCTTAATAAGGTAGATGTCTCTGTTCCGCTTCACTGGCTTATGTAATAACTGTAGAAAGCTGGTGACTTTTTGTGGCTTAAGAGCATGAATTTAATATCCTCTGTTCTGAAGCTCCCTTGCTAATTACAGCTCACTTCATCACCGTGTGTTGGAAAAGTGAATTTTACCTTAACGGTTAAATGAAAGTAAGTAAAACAAGAGAAGCACAAACCAAAACTGCAGAGGTAGCGCCCCTTAGCACCTGCTTCTACATACTATGAATTAATAAGTTCTTGAGCTTTATTACAAGCTGGCTCTATTTAGGCTGGTGCTTGGCAAAGAGGCGTTCAATATGTACTCAAAAGGAGTGAGTGAATTGGTTTTCTGGCTCCTTTCAAACTGTTGTTGCTAGTTAGGACTGTCTGCACACATCTAAAATCTAGGAAAGACTGTTGGACCACACAGTGCGAACAAGACAGTGTGCTCCAAAAATGGTACATAAATAATACGGATATTATGTGACAATTACTCCAAAGTGAAACTTGGCACATCTACACATCTTTGACCTGATTTTCATTTTGATGTATAGAATAACTAAAAAAGAAAAAAAAAAAAAAAGGCTGAGACTTTCATAACTGGACGTGAACTTTTGTGTAAATTTCTGCTCTTGACTTTTGCAGCCATAGAAAGTGCTTAGAAGCAGTCAGGAAGTTGTCAGAAGATTTCATCTGCTAGTGCTAGTTAGTTACAAGCAACAGGGACAGCAGGAAAGACTTTAAACAACCTTGTGAGTAGTCAGCCTCATACCTGGGAAGGCTCTAAATAAACACAGTGTTCTTAAACTGTGTAGAAACTGTAATTTTTGAAAATATTGGCTGGTCAAAAAATCCTGACAGATACGTAGGTTAAGGTTATATATTTAATTTTACAAATAATTAATTTTATATGTCTTGTTTAGCAAAACACATAAAGCAGGCTGTGCTACTCATTCTCTCTCATACGTACATTTAATAGGAAAGTCAAGAAGTCCCTGTTTTCCGCAGCAATAACTTACGATCTCTGGAGAGCTGTGTGACACCCGGGGACCTTGCCTCTACATGCTTCAGAAATGTCAGTGCAGAAGCTCATGGTGATAATCCCTGGTGGGCTACAAGCGCTAAAGGGTAATACCATCACACACTTGATTAGAGCTGACATGCACCGAGCAGCGAGGGGAAACGGTATACCCGCTTGTGCAGAGCCACACACAGCGAGTGGCATGCTCACCCAGCAGAGCTGTCCTGCTGAATGCTAAGCGAGGAGCCGATCTGCTGCCTGCGCTCGGTTTTCCTACAGGGCTCCTGCATTTGACATGCGTATCGCCTGAAGCGGATCGCTAGCTGATGCTGAGGAAGGCAAACCCAAGCACTACCAGAGGGCAGTGATCAGGGGGACCTTCAAAACGGGAATTGGAAACATATCTTCCCACACATAAGTGCTATTGGCAGATCCTTTCCTTAGGAGGAGTCCTGTGTCAGTAACCAGCTGCTAGTAAATGGCCCAAGCTGCCTAAATTTGTCATGGGAGGAGAGGTGTCAGAAAATGGAGCATGCCTAGCTCTTTGGAGGAGAATGCAGTGTTGAAAGGGGGGTATTGAGTCCAGCTGACTATTTACGGTCTCCTAGGGACAAGAAGCACATGATCATCAGCACAACTGTCATCGAGGTGGTGACAACAGTGTAGTAGGGCAAGGCTGACGGTAGAGTCCTGTCAATCTACTACACCACGGTGCAGTGACTGCTTTACCTACAGCAGTGCGCCTTGCAGCATGAGAGCTCAGCCTGCTGTGACAGACCAGGATGGGGAATTATTTTCCTGCCCCTTGCCCCCTCAAACCCAATGTCAAAGACACATTTTTTCTTTTTTTTTTTTTGGTAATATAAACTTGGAGGAGAATCATGAGACTAAGGGAAAAAAAAAGGTCTTGTATAAGAATGTACATGGGAATATTTTACCTTTTTACCAATTGAGCTAGTGTGCGGAAATAAGCCCGAACCGAAACTGTGTGCTCTTGTAGTGAAAATCCCCCTTCACTTACTCAGAGAAATGAAATTCAGGAGAATCTCCGCTCAGGCACTTCTGTGAAGTATTGCCAAGACTCCCACGAACAAATGATCTATGGGAGCATCGGCTCAGCGGTATCAATCAGAGGTGCACCCCAGCACTCACGTGCACACACATGCCACCCAGCTCAGCTCTCCTCTTGGCATGGAAGCAGGGCATGTGCCTACGTGTGTTACAGTGGGGCGAGGAGAAGAGCAGGGTCTATTTTAACTTATCCCTTTCTCTTCCTACACTGTTCTGCAGTGGAGACATGTCCCTTTGCAGAGCGGTATGTTATGTTGGCTCTAGTCCCCAGGGAGGTCTTCTCCCTCTTATATCCCAAAAGGAGACTTGCCAGCCATGGAGAGGGGGTGGGAGCTGAGGCCAGCGTAGAGCTGGTGGAAGGACGAAGAACACCTTTCCCTCTTCTAATGCCTCTACTAAAGATATTCAGAAAACAATATACCTCGGACAAACTTAAATAACTTTGTTCAGACTTTCCACCCATCTTGTCATTGCCAGAGCTGACTGTGAAAAGAGGGATGATTGTGACAAAGGGGAAGAAAGGCTGAAAAACGAGGTGGTGGAATAGGAGAACCCTCCTCCCATGGGGGGGGGGGGGTCTGCTGTTGAAGACAGGACTGGGCTGAAAACAGTGATGGAGGTGAATCCTATGCTGTTGCCTATGAGACACTGTGGGTACAGTCATGAATGCCCTTGAGAAATACGGGTTTTCTTTCATTCCAGCACACCGTTCTTAAATACATACTTTTAATGAGTGAAGAAATTCTATCCGAGGAAACGAGCCGCAGGCCAAGGCGCCTTCTCTCCGCTTTCCCCTGGTTTCCCCAGCGGCTCCTGGGCCGAGTATTTTCCACGAAAGACCCGCTAGATGTCAGTGCGCTCTGCCGCTTCCCGTGCGCTGCGGGGGACACGGCGCCCAGCCTGGCCGCTCCTGTCCCCGGCGGGCACCGCTCGCCCCACGCCCGGCTCTGCTCGCCCTCTTCCAGGGCAGGAAAGCCAAGGGGCCGCCACACGCACCCCGACGGGAATCAGACGTCGAGAACAGAAAGGGCTTGACCAAGACCAGGCTTGTTGCATGCACGTCCTGTCTTAAAGATGATGTTGAACTTTGCATTGCCATGGGAGTGCTGCAGGTTTTGGTGGGAGACTTGTTTGTTTATGGCCGGTTTGTGTGGTGAAGCAGTTGTTACATGACTTGCCCGATATTCCTCTTGAAAATAGGAGACCCTAAATTTTCACTCTATTTTATGAATGCTGTCACCAGCCAAGATCCTTTAGGAAGTGCCAAGTCTGTGAAATGCAGATCTTCGCATTAGCCATTAAGCTCCGTATCCTTGCCTCCCTGGAAAGGTCGTGGATGTTTTGGCCTGATGTGTTTGGTTCAAATCATTCCAAAGAGAGGAACCAGCCCAACATTGAATCCAGATGTGGGTTCAGCATCACCCAGCCTCTCCATCCATGCTCACAGCTATTGGGGCTTTCCTGATCCCATGTTCTGGGCCTGTCTCAATTGCAGACATTTCATTCTTGATTTATTAAAAAAAAAATCCCACTGCCGCTATATCATCAAGTCTTGACACATCTATAAAAATGTATTTGTTATAGTGTTTCAAGGGACTGTCTCTTGCAAAGAATATTAATATTCCTGAGCTCTAACATTTAACAAAAAAATAAATTTGGAACAAACCGTAGTAGGTGATGAGGCAAGAGAGAATCCCTGCTTCAGATGTTTGATATATGTCTGAACTGTAAGTTTGGCAGAAACTTCACAAAGCCTGAACAAGTAGGTCAGATATTTGAAGATTTATCTATTTTGTTTACTTTGTGGTGGTTGTACAGAACTAACATGAGAAGTCTTTTCTTTTCTTTTCTTTTCTTTTCTTTTCTTTTCTTTTCTTTTCTTTTCTTTTCTTTTCTTTTCTTTTCTT
>JAWLRI010000285.1:3286277-3329596 GCA_034781795.1 Crypturellus tataupa
TTCTCTTCTCTTCTCTTCTCTTCTCTTCTCTTCTCTTCTCTTCTCTTCTCTTCTCTTCTCTTCTCTTCTCTTCTCTAGAAGCACAGTGCTGTTCAATGTAAAGCAGATTAGAGGACATAAATTAAAACTGAAATGCAATAGGGAACCCAATAACCTCTTTTATTAGGATAAGCCAGATATCCACCCTATTGATCTCATCATCATGTAAAACAATATTAGGAAAAATTTCCTAGCTGACTGGTCTTAGTGAACTGTGCAAGAGTCTCCCCCAGGTGATGCAGTAAGCCCCACTACTTGACTCATTGAGTAGTGTAACGGACAAACCACTAGTGAACTTTGGGGAGCAATTCTGGGTTGGCAGAGGATAGACTAGATGAGCTAACCATTTTTTTTTAATCTTTATGTCTATAAATTTGTATTGAAAAGTATTCTGTTTCAGCAAACAGCAGAGGTATATGGCCAACTATTTCTAGAAAATTCATCTTGTTGCATATATAGGACTTCAGAAAAAAATAATTCCTTAATATATCTCCTTAAAACTTGTTCCTCCCATGAGCCCTGTAAATCTTCATCTTCCTCTCAGAGGACAGACATGTGAATTGTTTTGAATTATGAAACCCTTTGGATTTATGTGTTACTAACCACAGCAACTGAGTCATATTGTTGTACCACTTGAACACTCCCAGTATTGTTGTGCCATGACTTTACCTTTGGTGGGATTTTTCACGCAGAGGTAGCTTATCGACCATGTAGGGTATGGATGCTCTCTTACACTCTTGGTGAATAAGCAGATATTGGTGTAATTACAAATTATTTTTACTATCCAGCATAATGGTTAGTGAGATCAACAATGAACAAGGTCACGCAGGGAGAAATATAGCAGCACTCTTCACTGTACAAGAGGACTGATGCTTTTGTGACCAAGGTCTGTTATCTGCCATGACTCACTAGATCTTCAGAAGCGGTGATGGTTTCAAGCCCCGAGCTCACCTGACTGCTCATGAATTGCCTTTGGGGGGTTGCCAAAATGAAAATTTCTACTTCTGAAATCAATGTCAGGTATTGCTGAAAACTGAGGCTGAGATGGAAAAATGGTGGAATTTCACGGTCATGTGAAGACACACATCAGCTCATGATGGGGTGCTCAAGAAGGTGCCAGGAATGAGTGGCTGGGGCTGCCAGAATGGCTGAAACACAAAAAATGTGGATTCTGCATTTGAAGAATCTAAACATTTGCCTGGAGAACTTGCAGAAGAAGTGTTTTACAGCAGGACACAGTGCCTGTGTGCGGAGGTGGGTGAAGGGACTGTCCCCCGTCACCCAGCGCGCTGGCACCTCGGCTGAGGACCCCGTGTGGCACAGGCTGCGGCCGTGCCGGCTGCGCCTGAGGAATGTGGGGAAGGGAGAGGGCACACACATGGAAACAGCTGCGTTTAAAAATTGCTTAAGTAACCATGTATGGGAGAGACACACAATGTGTTGAATGTCATCAGCAGCAAAGTGAGAAATAGAGTTGATTTTACCCATAAGCTGTCTACTCATGTTCTCAGTTGTGTGTCCAGTATCTAACTCCCTGTAAGGCACTAAGAGATTTTTATTTTCCCCAGCTTTTTCCACTCTCTGATTTAAAATAATTTGCTTTAAAATGGGCAGCTGATGTGGCATAACTACCTCCACATTATGCTCTCCCTGAAATGCTCCTTAGAATGACCGTATTGTATAGCCCTAAATAAGACATGTTGGACAAGCCTTGTTCAGCACTGTTTTAATCTGCTCTTGTCAACCACAACTTCACTCAGTTCAAGAAGATTTGAAAATCTTTAATTATGTGAATCCCAGGTGAAGAAGCCTGATCTCTGGCACAGGTGTACACAGAACAGGACACTTTTTTTCTTTTTTTCTTTTTGTTTTTTTAATGCTGCATCCAGTTGTAAAGCAGGCAAGGTCAGTGAGCTTTGTAGTGCATAAGTTATGCCGTTTGAATTTTCAGCTAAAGAGGAAATGAAATCTCTCCATTCACTTCCAGACAGCTCTGTTGCATTCAAACACCAGACAATCTTTATTGATGTTTGTCAACTGAGCTACAATTTTAAAACTCCATCCAAATCCTTGCTTTGCTTTGTTTTTTTTTGGGGGGGTTTAGTTTTTTGGGGTTTTTTTGCTAGCTCTAAGCATTGCTGATAAGCTCTTAATTTTCCCTTTCGCCTTCATTTGATCAAGTTGTAAACAACAAAGCTACTTTTAGGGGAAAACAAAAGGAAAAAATATCATTCTACTCATTAGCTGAATGAATGATTGATTCTACTGATTAGCTGCATTGCCACAGTCATATGGTGACAGTTGTCCTACTTGAAATGACCTGGTCAGAATATTTCATATAAATAAGCTTTTAAAATAAAAAAGTTGGGGTCTTGTGTATTTCTAAGTAGGGAGAGGAAGACCGTAATCTTGTTTACCCCGTATTATTTATTGGTAACAGGGAAGGGAGGGAGAAACTACAGAATCTTTTAGAAAGAAAACTCTGTGATAGGCATTTCAACAAAATGAGTGGTTCCTGTTCCACATCTGAAGTGTGAAAGCCACTCTGATGATTCTGCAATCTCTTTGTTTACCCTTATTTTTTTTAGTACACGGAGAGCTGTCTTTGCAGTGCTATCTTTTTCTTGCCCATGGATCATGTAAGGTGGTTCCTTGTGGTTTGGGAGCTGGAAGCAGCACCAGGGGGAATGGGGCAAAGCAGCTGCTGGGCTTCAGCAATACTGCCTCCTGCAGCATCTCCTGCTAGGCAGCTCCTGGGGAAATGGGCAATAGCTGTGCAGCATCTGGGAGAGCGTGTGGTTGGGAAGGGGATGACAAGAAACCGGGAGAACAGCGCAAGGACATAGCTTTTCATTCAAAAGGCTATTGGCACACAGTATCCCTCTGCTTATCCATCCGTAGTCCAGCAGGAGCCTTTGTGCCCAATTTTGTAAACTTCAGACATTTGCTACTCGGGGAAGTAAATACTGTTTAGTATTTTTCCTATTATTACCTTCTTAGACTTGTTCACCAAAGGCTGTTTTCCTTGAAAAAGAGTCAGATCCATGCATGGGCATCAACCCGTGCTAGGTATAACTCCTGAAACGGCTGTCTTGTTTTTTTTCTAGACAGCTCAAGGATTGTAATGGAGTACTCTGGTATCCTGCTTAATCCAATGACTCTTCTTTTGTTTTATGCATTCAGATTTTATTCATTTATAAAAAGGATTCAGAGCAGGCTGTTGGGTGTGTAAAACACTAGGATGCAATACAGTTTTTCAGACTCCATTTACTCATAGTGAGCCACTGATTTCAGACTCACTCTCCTAAAGCACAATAGTTTTTTTTCCCTTTTTTTCTTTTTTTTTTTTCAGTAGGAGTTGCCTCAGAGTGTCAAATGTATGAAGTAAACTAAAGAGCTTTTTCTGTATATATATTTTTATCTACTCACACATTAAAAAGTAAATGCAAGAATCTCTGATTGACTTCCTTAGTAGTAGCCAGCTCATTGAACATCCTATATTGTCAGTACCAGAAGTCAATACCTCCATTTAATTTGTTAGTGCCTCGTAAGCACCAGTGAAGCAACATCACCCAGAAATATGTGAGAGCAAAGTTGGCCTCAATTCCAGTTCTGAGAATTGCAGCACTGTGCACTTCTATATCATCTTGACATTGCAAATCTGGTTACAGTTTACAACTAGAAGCATCCTCTATGACTACTTTGTAAGGCAAAAATTCAGTTCTTGTTTGGGTTATTCTCAAGGGTTATTACATAGTTTTGAGATGAAGTGGCATCTGATAAAGATGCAGTGATACAGTCATTGCAGTGCTTTGTCTAAAACTGGTAAATACTTGTGCCTTTCCTGTGTGTCTTATACAAAAACTGCCAAATATCAATTTATTAATGAGGACAAGCAGAAGAGTCTCAAAAAGAAAACTCATCTCCTAGGAGGTATGGCCAGTAATCCTCACATTACATGCTGCAATCGAGCCTGTCAAATTGCCATCCTAATCTGAGTCTGTAACTTCCACTTCTAAACGTTGTGCACTGTGCACACATCTGTATGAAGTACAGCTTCCCATGCGGACCAAGTGGCAGTGTTGTAGTAAATATGGAGTGTGAGTGTACTTGAGCTGCACTAATTTATTATCTTTACTTTTTCTGTCTTTTTTTTTAAAGTGTAGGAGTCTCAACCTAAGCAACTACACAGAATATTGGCAAAATTTGAATGTTTCTTGGAGGGTTCCTCCTTTTACAAAGGCCATATTACAAACATTAAATCCATAATTATATACAAAATTAGATGCTGGGCACAAAGCCTATCTTTAAATCAAACTGGCGTGAGGTGGGTTAGTGTGACTGAAACAGGCTCAAAATCAAGTTATGAACCATGACTTGGCTCAAATTCTCTCCCTAGTCTTCAGTCATTAAGTTTGATATACACAGAAATTTTGCAAGGACACATTGGAATTTCCCATTTATTTTTGCTCATATTATCCTTAGAATGGGATAGGAGTGTTATAGCCATTCATAGACGAGTTCTGTTATCACTGAGATTCTATTTATGATGAAGAACATAGTTATTCTGACTCAGTTTGCTAATAATTGTCTTGGGAGCTGAGAATTTGAACTTTCTTGTTGGACAGGGACAACACATAATTAATTGCAGCTACATTAGTGATCTCCTGATCATTGTCACTTACTAGGCTTTGGCTCATGTCACAGAGTCTTTGAGTGCACAAGCTGATTCCTCTTGGTTTAAATTAAACAAGACGATGTGTTTCAGTGTTGCACTTAATGCTGTCCAGTTATTTATACATATTCAGTTCACAGGGTCAGACCAAAGCTAGTCTGAAGTAAACTCCCTTGAAGCAGCTATTGTGGTCACTGGATCCTCAACACTATTTCTTCATTCTATAGATCCATTCTTATCAGGTCCCAGGCTTCCTGATGTAGATGTAGCCTTCAATTTGCAGTTTGATTGCCTAACAAAAATAGCTTGAAGAATTTTTTTGTCAGAGTCAGCAGTGGGAAGCTTTAACTGTGTAACCATGTGCCTTCAGGAGCTCTTTACAGTTTAAAAGTACTTTTTAAAATACAGGACTTAGCTGCTGTTTTTAGAATTTGGTGAAGACTGAAGGAATCAGAACTAAAGTTTGAGCGTAAGCTTCTGTAAGCTGTTGCTTCAGCAACTGATAAAATACTCCTGTCTAATGGCTTCTTGTTTGTCTTTGGTGCTAAAAGAAGCACAGCAGGATTTGGGTATGTAAGCAAAGCTCAAAGGCTTCGGTTCAGAGGATCCAAAAATTGATGCTGTGTTGTTCAGGTAGCCATTCTTGAATATCTAGCTATTTGATTTCTGCTGGCTTTATATCATCAAAATCTTGTAAGAAACAGATAATTTGTGAAAAGGTGTGAAATCCTCTGTAATAGAATGCATGAGAACAATATGGGGGAGAGAAACAGGGGAAGCAAATGGACAAACATGAGGGAAATTATCATCTATACTATATGATAAACTTGCTGAATTGTATCATATGAAAGATAGAACCCAAACAAAGGTAAAAACAGTATTTTGCCACCTTTTATTACACCAAATGCAAATAGAAATAACATTCCTTACCCTTTTTGTTTTAGCAAATATTTGAGCTAGGTAAGAGTCAAATCTAAACATGTCACTAGCTACAGAAGCTTTGAGACAAATTGGTTGACCAAAAACATTTTGAACATGTGACTAGATGCCTTCTTGAGCTCCTAAATGTGTGGAATTCCCTGATTCATGAAATGGACAAACTGGGCAAAACAGCGTAAACTTCAGGCTTTGGGTTCCTCAATTCATATCAGCCAAAATTTTTGTGTCCTTCCCATTGCATAGGCAAACTATTTGACAAGAAAATCCAAAGGGAGTGTCCTAAACACGTTCTTGCTAGAGCCTAGTGAATAATGTACTCTACGAAGGCAACTCATGCCTTCTGAGCATTGTGTACACCGAATTGTAGCAAATTCAGACTGAGCTGACCCTAAGCTGGTGCAGCCCCCTGCATCCCAGCTCCAGCATAGTGGCATGGGCTACTCCTGCGTGTGTATTGTATGACAGTATATGGTATATATGCTTGGGTCCTCCTTTCTGCAGTTCCTCTTCCTGCTGTGTTTGAGTCCCTGTCCAGCAAACTACATTGCAGCACAGACTTAGATGGAGATTGCGCCTGAATGGAACAATCCCTCAAAGATGCCATTCTCAAATCACCAGTGTATGCATCTGGTGCTTGTGCATGCTCAGGAAGGAAGGAAGGAAGGAAGGAAGGAAGGAAGGAAGGAAGGAAGGAAGGAAGGAAGGAAGGAAAAGACAGAAAGGTCAACAAATGTAATAAAAACTTGCATGTCTACCAGAAGACCTACATGCCTGATTATGATTACTGTGCTACATGAGACTTCTAGGCTCTACACTGTTCACTTTGGCTGCTGCCATCCAAATCTTGCCCAGGTTTGGCCTGCACATGAAAAGTACCCTTAGAATTTGCTCACTTGCATCTTTAGTTACAGCTTCAACTACAAATAAGATATATAATATCTTATTTGTATATAAGATGAGCATCAAAGATAACTCACCAGAAATTATATTGACCCTAGCTTTACCTACTTAGGCAGTTTGGTGACATGGACTGAGTCTTTAAATGTCCTTGGCAGGCAGGGATGTAAAGGGATGGACGACTTCATTTTTATGTACTCTCTTCACGACACCAGGTAATCTTCACCACCCGTGAGTGGGATAGCCTCAAATTTATTATCTGATTTGCCATTCACTGATGGATTTTTAACCTCTTCACATCAACTTATTCTGAAATAACCAGAGGCTGAACTGACACTTCTGTTCAGAAGAGGAGTCTTTGTGTGTGAAAGCCCATGACTAATCACTGTAAGTGGCCCAAAATCAAATATTTTTGGGGTACGATACTACCAGAATACTTTTGATTTGGCCTAGACTTGACTTCAGTGGCTTGTCTGTTAAATAAATTCAGTGTGGGTTAAGAAAAATCCTTGGTTTTCCACAACAAGCTTTGTGGTAACTAGTTGAAGTAACTCATATTGCAGTAATTGTATAAAATTTGGTTGTTCATCACAGACGTGATAATGTCACAGACCTGGACCACCCTGTCAGCTTGTCGATTTTAAAATATTACTCCTGGAATAATGAAAAATTGCCAGCTTCTCAGTATGGCTTTTTGATTTATGGCAGTTCCTCGGAGATTGATTAGTTGTTTTGTTTTGTTACCTGGAATGAATGATGAATATTTTAAAAAATACTTAATATTGGATCCACTGCAAATGAGATAATTTTACAGTGACTTGTTTAGTTGTTTCCAGAATAATTGCACATTATTACCTTTCCACCATGCGTGAACTGCGGGTCTCTGGAGAGGCTGAACAGCTTCAGCTGATGTTTCCTTAATATTTCCATGTAGTTCATCTGCACTGCTCATACAGGAGCTTTTACCAGATGGTTAACCAGCCCTCTAATGACATTTCACATTTCCCGTCTATTACTCACCAATGGAAAATGATGCAATTTGATTCACTGTTCAGCATAACTTATGACTTACTCATTTGTGTACCTGTACTGAAGAATCATAGCCAAGTGGCAAATCTAGGCTAAACTGAAAGGGAGTTTGCTGTTACCCCGAGTGGGATCAGTATTAACGCCTACAATATTGAAGCAAATTTTTCTCTTTTTGGTGATTTAAAAATAAGTCCTGGGAAACAAACTGGACTTTACTGAGCTTTTCCTGAGAATACTTGGCAGATAGGACAGTTGGATAGCTAACCAGAAAGCTATTTGTAAAAATCTGTGAAGAATCCATTATGATTTGAAGTCACTTTTAAAATGTGTAATTCTGCAGATGGAGGTGGGCAAAGAAATAGAGGAAGTGGGAGGCCATGAGCAGCTGAACTTCAATTCTGAAAATGTATTACTCGTTGAACTCCAACATAACGAAGTGCCTTTCTCCTGGAAATCCAGAGGCTGCCAACTGAGGCTCCTTTTGCAGATGCCCTGGAGGGTGAGAAGGGCAAGCAGAGCAGGGTTAGCACACAGCGGTCAGAGATTACTTCTGTCTCATCAGCTACTAGGAAAGGAGATTGTTTCCTCCTTAGCATTCTTTTTTTTTGGTGGTGGTGAAGGACAACATGTAATTCAAACATGTAATTCAAAATTCAAAACTTAGGTTTTTACATATATATATATTTTATTATATATATAATATAGTTTTTATATATATATTATATATATAATATATATACATAGTTTATTTTTACTGATTTTCCTTATGCTACTTTAACAAATAGAGCTTTTAGATATATGGGGCTCCTATATTGGATAACATATTTTACTTGTAACCAAAGGTCTTCAATATTCAGAGAGCAGTGGGAAAAGACCACCTCTTAGAACACATTCAGAAAAATACACTTTTAAAACATGATCTTGTCTGTGTATGGTCAGAAGTTGCACGCCACGAGTTGGGCTGTAGGCAATACAAAGAAAGAACCAAGCAGACTATTTTCTGTTCTTCCTAACATTTTGATCTTCACAGAATCATCAGTCTTCTATTTTCTTCCTCTTTAGACTCTCTTATCGTTTCCAATTTGACCTTGCTTCTCACCACTGGACTGTTCCCCTGGATGAAGGCTCTTATGTTTGTTCTTTACTGGCTTAGTTTTTAAGATTTTGTCCTTTCCATTTGACCTACTTCTAGTGGCCAAGGGAAGGAAGATGCTACTGCAGTAATCGGTAGCCTTTGATCGGTTGACAGCTGTTAGGTCAACATAAAATGTTATAAGGCTGGTTATTGGAAAGGCATCTGGAGCCCTGGGATCATGAAATCTAGTCCTCGACAACTAGCAAAAGACATAAAATAGATTGCTTTTCCAGACAACCAGAAGAGTATGACAAGCCCCAAACTGCTCCTCAAAACCCTTTGCACAACTTCGAGTATGTATACTGTATAGAAGAGACCTTCAGTCTTACAGTATGTCCTGCGGAGAAAGTGAGTGGGGACCTCGGCAAGGACTTGCTCTAAGTGAAGAAGCTCAGATGATCCAAACAAGTGGAGGATGTTTCACACCGAGAAGGAAGGAAACCCTAGCGGAGGAAGTCCTCATCACTCTCTGGAGCCTACCCAAGTTGCTGGGTTGTTTCAAGAGCTCTCCACATTTTAGTAACCTGATCCTACAGAAACGTTTTGTTCTAGCATTTCTTTTCTGGCTAATGTCTGCTTTGCAATGTGGCTACTTGACATGTGGATTACACTTCGACCAATTTTTTTTACTCTCTTTTTTTTTTTTTTTTTTTTTCTTTTTTTTTGATCATTAAGTGTCTGGCCTCAGCTTTCTTTACTTGAATCTTCAGGATCTTGCTGAACATAGCTATCTGTAGGAGTCTTAATGATAAATGTATATGCTGGGAAATCATGATAGCAAGGAAGTGGGTGTGGGATGACTATTTGAATTGTGCTACTTTATTGTTTCCGTCTGTGTTATCTCCATCCCTATCTTCTCCTTATGGGTTTTTTGGACCCTGTCTACCATGTTATTGTGTGTACTATACCAAATGCCTAGCTGGAGCCTCTACATGCTGATAAGGTCACTCATATCAAAGAGAATTTGACAGAGTAGAAAGCAGAGAGAGGAGAAAATCACATAGGAAAAAACGGCATTCAGAGTTGCACCATATTATTTTGATGCTAGAAAATCAAACTGAAAGGAGACCTTTTTCCCTTTTCTGCAAAAAAAAAAATCATAAAAGAAACTGCTTTAGCTGTAAAGAATTTTTTTTCCCTCACTAGGAACATAAATAACTTGAGCAGAAGAGAACAGAGAAGCCACATTAATCATGTACATAGGGATATATTTTATTTCAAAATTATTTTCTTAAATCTAAAAAACATTCATGACTGTCTTATTCAAGTACGGTAGTTTTCATAATATAGTGGACATATATAAGTATTTATTTCTTTCCTTGGAGATTTGGGTTTAAAAACGTTTTTCTTTTTAATATCCAAAATTCATGTAAGGTTTAGGATTGACTTAGGTTGAAGCCATAATTCTTAAAACGCTTGTGCATATGCTTGACTTCAGGAATGTAAGTCTCATTCAGTTCAATAGAACAACTTTGTCTAAGTTATATGCTTAAAGAGGATCAAAGCCTGAACCTAAATTTCCAAATAGAAGTTATGAACATTAGTTATAATGATCTAAGCCATGAAAAAAATATATATATAACCTTTTTAAAGGTCTCTATTCTAGAACTGTATTTCCAAAGCAGTAAAGCGGGATAAGCCGTAGGTGAGAGATGGAGCCCAGATCTGTGCTGCTCCTGTGAAATGTCCCGACATGGAAACCAGCTTTTCCTGAAGAAATGGGATGCTGACCAGGGCAATGAGAATGGGGTAGAGATGGCAGAGAAAGGAAAAAAGCTGAGCTCAGTGCGGCTCAGAGTGTTTCCAAAGCTTCCAAGTGAGGCTTAGGCTGTAAAAAAGAAGTTGAGAACCACTGCTATACATAACACTCCTGTCTGCTAGTTCCTCTCGCAAGTCCAGCTTTGCAGCGCTCATAAAAGCTCCAGTAAAGATCAGGTTGTCCCCACTAAGAAGCCTTTCAGAGCACTGGTAAAAAAAAAAATACCTGACAAAATTACAAGGATTTGATAGCCCTCGTTTGGGTACAGACGGTATCTTGGCTTTTTAAACGAGCTCTTTACCAGCGCTCCCGACCAAGCAGGGCGTCTGTAGAGCCCCCATTCAGCAGCGTGGTAAGCAGGGGGAGTCCGCCAGAGGCACAGATGGGGATGGAGCAGACAGTTACTGCAGGAAGCCCCGGCAGAGAGGCATCCTCTCCTCCTTGCGCCTGTCAGGATTTTTTTCCTCGTCATTTTCCCCAATGACGACGTTGGGAGGTTATCAGCGAGTTCATGTAACTTGCTAAAGAAGTTCAGGGCTGATTTAAGGCAGGGGTAGGAGGAAGGGAAGCAACCTGGAAACTTCGAAAAAACTTAATTTCCTGTGGAAATATGTTTTGTGTCTTGGTTAAATACCAGGACCTGAACATATTTCTGGTTTTAATAAAAATGTTTAGGACTTGGTTTTTGTTTTTGTCAGTTGAGGAAAATTCAGCCATCTCCACTACAAAGCATCATCTCCATATGAGAAAGCACATGGAGAGTTTAGCTTCCCAGATGGTGCTCTAGGATTTCTGTGTAATGGATGGTCATTTTAACTGCTCTCTCATGGAGATCAGAGCTGCACACGAAGGATGGAAGTCAAGATGCCAGAAGATCGTACTGAGTATAGTGTGAAGTAGTGGAATCAGAGGCTCCAGAGACATGGACAAAAGGAAGAGTCGCTGGATGCGATGGAGGGAGGCAGAGAAAAATCTTTAAAATAATGCAGCAGCATAAAGAGTCTGAGGGAGCAAAAATGAGAGAGACCACTCACTGAGATACCAGCGGCATCCTGGAGTAGTGGTATTCACCAGGAAAGGTGTTCTTTGATTTGTGTCCTTGCTGTAGCCTATCTCTCTAACCCCGTCCTGACAACTACAGCCTATGGGGAGGGCAACCTTATTTCTACTGCACCCTCACAGCACAGCAGTAGGTATTTGCTGCTCACAGTAGATATGACAGCATGCACAAAGCTTTGGTGTCGGCTCGGACCGGTGTGCCTCTTTGCTTTTTTCCTGCAAGGAGGTTCTCCTGGGATGGATGTTTTGCCAAATGGTTTTTTTTTTTTTTCCTTATCCCTGACGATTGCATTTATTTTGAGATGTAGCCTGTTGAAACCCTTTTTTTCCTAGCACTTGCAGAGCAGCATGGACCCTAGAAGAGTCTGAATACTACTGGAAATGTAGTGTGCTATTCAACATCAATATTTATTTGTTTTTTATTATAAATAAGCAAAAAACCTTGATGAAAAATGTGTTCAGTTTATTAGCTTTCCTATTTCCTGAATGCCTGTTAGCAGTTTACAATTGCTTAACACTTATTGCTCTAATTTACTCAACAAATATTTTAGTTTTTCTTCTCAGCATGGGATCCTTTGAAGCCTTTTGTATAGATATTCAGGACACAGTGTTCAAAATTTGAAGTGTACGGAACATTTGAGACAGCACATACAGTAACATATATTCTCTGTTACATGACTGAGTGCTTGCTTTTGTAATTCTGGCAAGAGAGTGAAGAATGTGAAGCCTCTGTTTTTTTTTTTTTTTCTCTCAAACAAAGAATTTTTTTTTTTTCCTTTTTCTTAAATTGCAAATGAACTGAGATGGGCATGTATTCATCCATATTTAAAAAAGAAACACACAAACACGTTCATTCTGTACCTTTTGGAGGTATAATTACAGAAGATTTGCTGGCTAAAAGCATGGAACTTCAGCACATTGACAGGTAAACAATGTGTAAAAAGCGTAATTGCATTCTATGGAGCAGCATCTACAGAGAGGAAGCTGGAATTTGCAAAGCAGATTTTCAGCTGATGTGAACTGTCATGGTGCCAGTGAAACAAATAGAGCTTTGACAGCTTGTGCGAACTGAGTTAGGATTCATATCTTGAGTTTTAAAATTTGGGAGTGCCAAAGAAGAGCAGAAGTCAGGAGGATGCTGTAATCTGCGCAGAGCCTCTTATTGTCAAATTTATCCAGACTCAGAAGCAGAAAGATTTCTTTTCAGACTGTGCTGGTATCAGATAACTCAGAGCGAAAGGCCAGGAAAGGAAGCGGAGGCATAGTTAGGGCAAAGCAATTTGTGCTGTTTGTGCAGAAGATCAGTGTTAGAGGCAAAAGTGAGACCCACGCCTCCAGATTGCTGGTGCCGTCACTGGTCACATGCTGTAGGCCCAGGCTGTACGCCACCTCCAAAGCCCATTGCAATTTGAAGGGGAAAAAGAGCCTACCAGCTGTAGTTTAGAGCCCTCACATAATTGAAATTTCAGTGAACAGGGACAAGGAGGAACAGAGAATGGAAGATTTGGGGTTGTTTCAGTACTGCTGTGTTTAATAACTGAAATAATTCTAAGAATATGGATTAATGTGCTATGAATATGTTCAAAACCTGAAATGGTAGAAATTTGTTTTAAATACAAAATGTCATAAAATTGGAAAGATTACTTGTTGTTGAAATATGACTGGAGGAGAGAAAATTCTGACCTTCAGACCTCAGTGCAAGGTGAGATAATTTTCCTAAAAGGAAGCCCGGATAAATAATCCCTGCCTGTGTTCTGCTAAGGTTTTCTGCTGCATGGAAACTTTCTCACAACACAGTTGACAGAGCTATCAGTGCAACAATATGTATTTATTCTTCAGAGTCATTTGGCAAGCTGAGTAAGAAATATTCTTGAAAATACACACACACGGTTTAAATGTGACTGAAGTTTCTTGCAGACTTGCTATGTGGAGCAGACCAGCCATTCTCACTGGCCTGTGCTCTGAGTGTGGCTGGGGTGAACAACAAGAGAGAGTTGCAAAACACTCTAGTTATCCAAGAATCATAGAATGATTATGGTTGGAAAAGACCTTCAAGATCATTGAATCCCACCATAAGCCCTTCAGCACCATGTTCGAGGCTGTTTTTAGATAACAGCTCTTTGTTTACTAGACTTTGGCTTCCACTCTGAAGTGCAAGGCTGTATATACCTTCCAAAACGTGCAAGTTCACACCAATGCATTTCTGAACATTTCTAATATTTGTGTAAATCACAGGTGACACTGAGTGGAAAAAAAAAAAAAACAACAATTCTACATAGGACTGGTGTAAGGGCTCTTCTGCGAGTCTCTGGTGTCTCACAGAAACTGTCAAGCGTATAATGATGAGGGGAAGGAGCTGAAACTAAAATACAGGAAAGAAAGAGTGTTTTTATAAAGTCAAAAGACTGGTGGGTCAATATATTTTGACACTGTGTTTTATTATAGTAGAAATTATCCCACTACACCAGATCATATGAAAGTTCATCGCCGGAATCACTACTGTATTTATTATTACTAGGAACAGACCAATCAATGTGTTGAACAGCTGTTTTGATCATTTTCAGGAGCTTTGATTTTTTTTTCTTTTAAAGAAGAGAAAGTGCTGCTGTCCTTAAAATATCTAAGATTTGCTAATGGTAAAAAATGGGATAAATGATAAAGTTACTGCATTCATCAGTCAACCACCCCAAAACATTTGCAACTGATTATATATTTCAAAACTTGGCTGGGAGTCATAAGATTCCTTGTAAGCAACTAGCTGTATTGTGCCAAATGTAGGAAAACTAGAAGGTACTTCTGAAACATGTGCTGAGAAAAAATACCTTGTTGTTAGAATAATAATAATAATAAAGGACTGAGGTAGTGGAATAGGTTTTGACTAGCAATAAGCTATCCAGGGAAGACTGCAAAATCACAGAGCTAGGACGGTAATAAAAATATCTTATGTATGCACCATTTCCTACCTTATTGTCTCCCAGTTGCTATTAAACTGTATTCAGGTTGTGTTTCTTCCTGCTCTTGTTGGATATTTATCATGCGAATGAGGTGCCAGAATCCGAAGGCTTGTCCTAGGAGAAAGGATCGGCAGTCCGGGTTTATTGCGAGAGTCTCCACGAACGGTGGTCTTTAAGGCAAACCCATTCTTCTTTCTCCTTTCTTTCCTTTTTGTGACTCATGTCTGGTATGTCTTGCCATCTTGGAAAGGTTTGCTGCCTCACACACTGGAGAGCTTTCTCCTCCTCCACCACACTTTTCTCATTCCTTTTCTCCCTTCTTCAGTATTACACTGTCAAGAACATCCCACTCCCATCCAATGTCTATTTTATAAGCACTTTATTTTTTTTTTCCTGACATTGTGTTTTGCTCTGTGCCATTGCTGCCATTGCCCTTTCTTTCTGTTCTGCTTCAGTGAGGGAACATTTTAAGTCACTGATTCATTTTAGGTTGCACCTTTTCTATCCTGTGTTGTTAATAAGTTATGTTAACTATTCCTAGTCAAAGAAGGTGGCAGTGGACATAGGACATGCCTCAAAATTAGAGCTATAGGGAATATTTCAATTAATACGCACAAGATTCTCACTGTATTGGAAATATGTGCATTTATAAGTGCATATAATTCTCCTCAGCAGCTTCATTTTTTAAAATTTGCCATTCCATTGCTTGTTATCTATCACCCTGATTCCAATCAAATCCCCAGTAAAGCCAGTAGTTCTCTCAGTGATACCGAAATGCTTGGAATTGAGCCTCAGTCCAAAAAGAGCTAAAACCTAGTGAAATATTCTCTCACACACATCACAGTGTTACTGCAAAAATATCTCGGAAAAGAGTCATTTAATAGCTTTTGGCTCCTTAGCGTTTTGCACTGCATCAGGCATGGCACTTCTTCCTTTATTTCTTTTTCCTTTTTTCCCTAAAAGTGGCTTACATCCCTTCCATGCTGAGTTGGTAATGTGGGGACCTGGAAGAACAGTGGCCGTATCTTCATACCATCTTCACCTTATTCAGAGAAGCTAGTGGGAACAGCAGGCTGGACATCTGGTATATACTCCCCTATATGTCGTCATTGTCAACATGGAAAATAAATATTGCTGATGCCTTTAAAGTAGGTTCTTACCTACATGAAAAATTATATGTTTCTTTCCATCACTGTCAAACTGAGGTTTGTGAGAATTGTGAATTGAAAGAGGAACACCACAGGCACAACATTGTTTTCCAAGCTGTTCAGCACTAGAGAAGTTTTGTCGAGGAGATTTCCATCCTGCCCATCTTCTTGATTAGGTGCAAATTTGTGCTGCCTCTGTCCCTATATATGAACACAACACTCTGTTGCAGCTGACCTCAGAGGACATATGCTTGTCCTCTCAAGGTAAGCACAGACCATCCTGATGCTGGACCTGGCTTTTGTACATCAAAAATCTGTTGAGTAGTATCAATAAGGAAAAGGAAATGGAAAAATATATGAAATTGTGATTTATTGAACACATTGTCTTGTTTAGGCCAGCAAATTTTGGAAACACCAGCATTCAGATTTATTGTGTTTAATCCAGGCTTCCCCTTTTTCTATACAGTACTGTTACCAGTAGGTTATTATTACATCTACTTTTCCCTGACATAAATGAAAACATCAAGTTTAAAAGGGAGTTATTTCCTTTTGTGTGGCTATTCCTTTCTTTTTGAATTTAAATATGAGTGGGAAATGCAGCTTTATTATATTTACTGGGGTGGGGATCTCTACCTTTCTGAGTGTAATGCCAAAGTTCTTGTTTCTTTTAAAAGCTATCTAAGACAAAGGTTTTTTCCCCTTCTTCATATGCCATGAGTTAGCAGGAAGTCTTCTGTGCTCTATACTGCCTGTGGGTTTTTTTGTTTGGTTGGGTTTTTGATGTTTTTTGGAGTTTTTGTTTGTTTGTTTTGCTTCATTGAGTTTAACTGACATATTTAAGCAAATGATGAAGTAGTTTGAATAGAGCACAAGGCTGTCATATATATTAAAATTAAAGAGTGTAGGTAAAAATTGTCTGTAAGGTAATAAAGAAAAAGCCATTTCTGAGGAAACTTGTTTATAATATCCTGAGGAAAGATCTCTCCAAGCTTCTCCACCTTAACTTAATCAGTCCTAGTTAAAACCAGTGTAAGTTACTAGTTTAAATATCATGGGCACATCACAGGTCACATTTAAAATGTGCATAACATTTTGGGCAAGGTTGTTGTTGTTTTAAAATGTATTACGTGAATACAAGTGTTTGCCTTGTAGCCAGAAAATTTGTAAAATCCACCCAAATCAAACTTAATGTTGATGCTTTGATCATGAAAACCAGAAACTAAATCACAAGTGTTTGGATAAGGCAGACTGACGTCTCCAATGAAAGGTGTGAAAATCATGCCACTGTCTCCAGAGATGTTCTGGAAACCCCAGGAAAAAAAAGGAAATAAAGTTTGGGATTTGGACTGGCGGTGAAGGGTTCTGGATAATTCATTTGAATAAAAAAAAGTAAAGTCTTGCAATGTGTCAAAAGAGCAATTGTGTGGGGTCTTGGCTATTGCTAATCCTAAGTTCTTGGTAAAGGGAAGTGCTTCGGGCTAGACAACTGTTTTGGTCTCTGCTGCATTATTTCTGCCTGTAGGAAGAAGAAGGTATTAAACTGAATAGAAGAAATGCTTATAAATACTTACAAATTGTGGCAGATAACATCTGGAACAAAAGAGCTGTCATACCAGACTGGACTTGTAGTTTACTTACTCTTATATGCCTTCTCTGAGAAAGACTGGTTTAGGCAATACAGAAAAAGCTCTACATAAATCAAATATCATCCTAATCTGCATTGTCCTGCCTGAAGTCATTACAGCAGCAAATACACACACAAATGCAATTTAATCACTGTGCCTGTTCACTAATACAAAGAATAACAGAATCAGATGCTTCCACGTTCATTGTATTTTTCCTGCCTGTCTTTTTTTTTTTTCTTTGCGCTGAATGTTATAGGTACTGAAGTTGGGGAACAGGATATGGAGCATAAGGCTGTCATTCTTAATAACATGATTAAAAAATCTTATTGTATTAGCAGCATTCCAGTTCTACTTACATAGTACTTAACTGAATTAGTTTGTTCTATTTTCGTGTGAGATACTATCATTATTTAACTCCGTAATTTACTATGAAATCCTTATCGCTTTGTCACAGGAGTTTTATGATCGTTTTTCTTAATGATAGGAGTTGCCTTTGCACCAAGGGACTTCTTTTATTTAATCATGGTCTTAAGAGATTTGAAACTTCAGGGATTAATAAAGCATCCCCAAAATCATAAAGCAAATCACAGCATACCAAATCATTTGTCCTTTGAGACCAGTGCCAAACATTTTCTGGGCTGTTCCAGTGAAACTGGACACTTCCAGCCCAATGGCTAGTAAAGTCAGCAAAGAAAAGAAAAGAGAGTGACTATGTGACCAAACTTTTATTTTCAGTGCATAGCTGGAATTTCAGCCTCTCTGCACAAGTCCTTGCCATTACAATTTATTAGATGTTTTATGTAGTAGATTTTATTGAATGATTTAGGTAGTCTTGACTTGATCCTTTCCAAATGTGTTCAACAGTATTCTGCTACATGCGAAAGTGTTTTTATATTCTCACTTTCATGTAACCAAATCTCTGAAATCTAGATAAAGTTACCCCGATGCGGCATGTAGGTTGTTTTACTTTCAGAATTAATTTGGGAAGCTGTACAGAGCCTGGCCTCTGCAGAAGATTTGGAATTGTAAATTAGAAAGTCTCGCGTCCACCGGCGCGGCGAGCCAGAAGACATGTGTCTGCCAGCAGGAAGACGACGGGTATTGGAACCACCGGGCTGACTAAGAGCAATTGAGCTCCTGGGAGCGTGAAGGTTAGGATAAAAGGAAATGGAGAATATTAAAGATGCAGGAACTACATTTTCCAGAGCATATCTCGATTCCATTGTGTATTGATCTGTAGCCCTGGATTTCATCAAACATAATACCTCATCTTCAACACGCGCGCAGAAGGGGGCTGAGGGGCGTAGGAGAGGCAGCCCAAAGCAGTTGCCCTCCACCAAAAGCGGCGAGGGCTCCAGCTCTGTCAGGAGCATGTACTACAAATCTTCTGATTTGCTTTCAAAGGCATCCATATTGCAATAGAGTCTGATGAAAAGAGAGAAGATTTCTGCTCCTTAATCATCTTCTGCAACAAAAACTCCCGGAGGCACCGTTTCCATGCAATGCAGAATCCCTCCGGGGAACCCTGTAACTCTTAGGAGATCCACCAGTGCAAAATTAATGGGTTTGAAGAAAAAAAGTGCCACTTCAAAATACAGGAATGTCGATTCATGTCTTTCCAAGTGTTATAAACCACACAACTAACGTTAACTCCTGTAGCATCATGATCAGAGCACAATTAGGGACAAGTTTAATCTACACTTTGTTGTTCTGCTTTAAGCTATTTTCCTGCCATTTACACACATCAGTTTGGTAACTGTATGTGTATAATGTATATATTCAAATCTGTATGCATTCTGTGCATCGTTGTGAATTAATGTACTATTGTTTGTTATTTTTTTTTTCCATGAACACTTAATAACTTGTTTCCTATCCCATCTAACATAAAACATAATTTTTCCCTTTATCCATGGCATCACTCTGTTTTTTGATAAAGAGTAATGAGAGTAATGAAATCCCTGTTACTTGAAATTGCACATTGAAAATGTGTTTGATGTGTGAATACACATTAAGCAACTTTCGCAATGGACATTGCCAGTGATTACAGTTGCTTGATTCCCAAGTGACTGGAAAAAAATGTCTATAGATAAAGTTAGGAAGAAAAAATAATTCCAATCCAGTTTTAAAGAATCAGAATCTTCACTTACTGATTGGGCCAAGTCCTCAAAATGAGGAGATGTTGTTAAACGTATGAACTTTTTGCAAGGAAAGCCATTGAATGAACATAAGAATGACTGCAGATGGAAGACCTGCCCAGCTCAACATCTTGTCTCTCGTGAAGGCCAAGAGCAGGTGTCCCAATAGCAGGGAGCAGCAGAGGGGTATGAGACTGGGCTGCTCTCATGGTCTGTGACTTTGGCATCAAAGGCAGCACAATCATTGTTCTTGATGCACTTTCCTTCCCCTAATTTGTCTAATGATTTTTTGGATCTATGTTAGTTTGCAAGCACCCACACAGTCCTGTGGCAGTGCACTCCGCAGAATAGCTACAGCTTCTGCAAATACCTCCTTTGCTGTGGTTTTAATACTGGCTATTTTTATTCCTTTTTGTTGCATTACAGTGATTATTTGTGCATTGTAATAACTGCTCCAACTGACTTGCTCCACCTAGAATTTTGTGGAAGTTTCATGTCATGTTTTGTCTCTTATTTTCTCCTCTGCCCTCTGCTGATTTAGATCTCAGATTAAGTGGAAGTTGTCCCATATTGTCTTGGCCTCTCTAAGTGTTCTGCAGTGCAGATATATCTCCCTCTAAATGGAAGTTGCTCCCATATTTGAGATGCAGGGGGCTTGTGGATTTATGTAGAGACATGATATTCTGTCTCATTGATTTTACTCCTTTCCTACTAATAGCAGTGCTGTTTTGACCACTACTGAGTACTGAGCTGCTTAGCTGTTAGAGCTCTGAAATCTCTTTCCTGAATAGTAACAGATAGTCTGGAAACCATTATTTTGTATGCAAAACTAGAATGTCTTTTTTTCCCAAGAGTATTGGCTTACATTTCTCTGCATCAAATTTAATCTGCCATTTTATTGCCCAGTTACTCAATATAGTGAGATCCTTCTGGAGCTCTGCAATCAGCTCTGCTTCTTGCTGCCCTGAATAATTTAATTTTGTTGCACACTTTGTCACCTTACTGCTCACCCTTTTTGCAGGTGATTTTTGGAGAGCACTGGTCCTTCAGAGAAGTCTGAGGAAATCCATTCATGGCCTTCCTCCTTTCCGCAGCAGATCACTTCTCTTTCAGTCTTTATCCCTTGCCTTTGCAGCAATAATTTAAAGATGTCACTGCTATCGTATGACAACCTGCTCTTCCCTAAGAATATTTGGAGGAAAATGTTTTGGAAATCCAAGCAGTTGGTAGCAAATGGATCTATCTTGCCTATATTATTTTTTGTCTCTTTCAGGTAATTTTAAGAGATTTACTAGGTCCAACTTCTGTCTGTAAGAGACATGTGGTCTCTTTCCTAAGAAATCAGTTATCCATTTGACCATTTTAGCTTAATGTTTTGATGCGCAGTTGATAGCAGCTTTGGCTACTTTGCTTCCATTTCTTACCAAACCTTACAAGACAATTTATCATCTTCTCTTTCACACTCTTGGTTTCTTAATCGAAGAAATCTGAACTTCATTCCAGATAGCTGCTGTCTAATTATTTTATAACATTAATTTACAAAAACAATTATAAAGTCTAATCTTGTTCCTCTTAAAACTGTAGAACTGTCACTTCACAATGTGCATGATAATAGTTTTTAAATATCAATATTTTGAGAATTACAATTGCTTAGTAAATAGAATTTTTATGTTAATAAATGTACTGTGTTATTTCCATTGTATAAATTATTAATTCTACCATGCAAAAGTGTTTTCTGATTAAACTCTTAGCACACAGAATGACAAAAATAGAATCAGATTTGTGTATCTATTTTAAAGCTGTACCTTCCCATGAGTCTCATTGATGCACATAAATAACAGTAATGATACTGACTTTTATTCATGATTCTGATATTGAAGTATGTTATTTGACTAGAGATTCTTCTCTGCTGGAGCAATGAGAGTTTCAGTATAAATGAAACAATCCTCTATCTAATTATATTGTGCTCCTCTAGCAATTCCAGAGGGTATACAGAATAACACTAAAGGCCAAAGCATTTAATTCATATAGGCATTCGTGGTGGAAATGAGCAGTAAACTGATAATTGCTTTAGTTTCACTTTTCAATTACACTTTAGTAGCAACACTTGGCAAAAGTACATTGAGAAAATGAAATATAAAAATTGCTTGTAAGGCCTTGGGTTTTGAAATTGTAAGTAGTCGTCGCCCTGATATTGAAGGTGACTCAGAGCGTAGGCTGCAGGGAAGACGTTGAAAACATATCATCTGCAATTCTGAGACTCCTCCAGGCATTTTGAAAGAAATAGAAATTCTTAAAGTGAAGATGATTTCTTGCTTGATTTTTTTTTTTGTCTTAAACAAATATTTGCAATGAATAAAGTAGGAATTTATATGTTTCTAGGATTTGGCCGTGCAACTACATCTGATGACTACCTAGATTAGAAAGAGGGATGTTTCTCCTTGAGCTGGGAGATTTCATTTCCAAAGCAAACTAGGAAAGGTCCAAAACCAGTTCTGGTATGAAGTGGTATTAATCTCAAGTAACAAATTTAAGGTTCTCAGTTTTTCTCTTTGAATGTATAAGAATTTGCCAAAGTTTTGACAGGATAGAGATAATTCTATCAAAACTCTGTCCATGGAACGGTGCTTGCCACTGTTTTCTCCATCTATGTCTATGCTATTCTCTTGCTGTTCAATTACTTTCATAGTTCACTAGCAATATTTGATCTTATCATATCTCCCATCACTTTTGTAATTATTAGTGGTTGCTACTAACTTCCATTTTCATTTATTACAAGTTATTTTAGTTCTGGAAGAAAATCTATGTTTTCAGCTGTTTTGAAGCTCTGCCTTAGAAGGTGCCATGTGAAAGGGGAAAGTGTCAAAAACACCTCAGTTTCCTCTTCGCTTGAAAAATGTGCCAAAAGTTTTCACTATTTCTTGTCTTGCAATAAATCTGCTCATCATTTACTCTTATAGTTTTGTTTTGTTTCAGAAACTTGTGGGATTTTCTTGTGTTCTTGAACCTTTCCAGACTTAGTATGGAAGGATAAGAGCTTAATGTGAGTATGGTAGGGTTAATTTCTGGGGGGAAAAAAAATATGTATATATATATGTGTGTATGTGTGTTTGTGTGCATTTCCTCAGGGTCATTCCTGAAAACTCTTAGCCAATGTACTTCTGCACCAACCTGTATACTAGGTCAACATATCTTGCTAATCACACAGAGAGAGGTTTAGTGGCTTCATTATTGCTATTATTGTAATGAGATATTTATACTCCGCTTAAATGAAATTTTACCCCTTTTAAGATACCATTTTCAGCTACATGAATACAAATGATCTTTGTGCTGAGTATAACCATCACAAAGAGTTCTCCCAAATGGTGATTTAAAAAAAAATATAATCTTCTAATCACTCTGAAGTTTACACATAAGACTAATTACTCTGGCCTGAATCCTCCAGTGCTTATGAAGGCATGTTGTCAATGCAGTAATTAACATCGCTGGAAAACTGTTATGCACTCATAGGGCTCTGTAGGCTAAACCAAGAAGAAATTTAACTTAGCTGACATTGAACTCTTCTCCGGTCTAGAACAAGAAAATGTAATCAGGTTTAAGACATAGAGGAGAAATTACATCTTTCAGAAGGGAAAGCAGTAGCCTGAATATTTCCGTTTAAATCAGTGGTAAATTCAATTTTAACTTTACAGAATAGGACCAATCCTGAGAGATCATTATGATCCGCCCTTCTCTCATTTGTCTGATTTGCTCACAGGTTTGCTTTGTTATTGCAATTAGTGATTTTGTTGGTGTGTGGTGTATCATTTAAATGGCCCTAAAAATATCACTTTTATAGAGTGTTTTTATTAACTTCGGAAGAGATTCACAGGAGGCTATATATATATATATAACTGAATCAGAGAAGCATTTGTGGTGGAAAGCAAAATATCTTTTTAATGATTGAAAGACAGAGAATACCTCAGAGACTCCCATGCAAATCTTTTCTCTTCTGGAATAGGGAATAGTACACAATCTTTAATAACCCCAAACATGCCTATATCATACTATCTTTATCTGTAAATGCAGTTGGATTCCTCTTCATGGGGTTGAGAAGGGCCCAGCTCTAATTTCATCCCAGGAGGATCCTAAGTCCACTAAAGCACTTGAATCCCCATATACTGAATGAGCTCTGTCTGAGCACCAAGGCTCTCCTCATCCCACAGCTGCAGCAACTTCGTGCCACTTGGTGTGGGGGGCTCTCCTTGGCCATGCCAGCCAGAGCAGTGAGCATCTGCAGTTACTCCCTTTCCAAAACCTGCTCATTTTAAGAAAATAATTTCAAAGAAAAAAAAAGTCTCCTCTGGAGAACAGTTCCCCATAGATGGTGAGAGTGACATATATAAAACCTACGGCTGTGTTCTGCTCTCAGTTGTGCCACATTGCCTTTGATTTCAGGCAAGTCCAGAAATCCATAAGTCCTAAGGTCTGTTTAGCGCCTAAATCCTGAGCACAGGTGCAATCCATGTCTCTGCATGGTAGCTGGGACTAGTCACACACACAGAAGTTCAAGGTGTTTGCAGAGGCAGAAGTTCAATTTGCTTCACATCCCTCAGGTCCTTCCACGTAAATTGAGGATATTCCCTTACCTCTCAGGAGTGCTGTAAAACTAACTATGACAAATCTGTCCCAGCTGGATTGGATATTTTTCTAGAAGATGTTTAGATATATATCACACTGGGAATGTCTTTTTGATATAAAAATCTATCATTTAGCTAATGCTAAAATAAAGTATTTTTCTCTTTATAACTCAACAATAGTATCTTTATCTCCAAGCATTCAGTAAAAAAAAGTTATAACACTGCTCCCAAAATACAGGATATTATAGTCTGTACTACTGATCCAATATTATGGCTTCATTTCTCCATAAATATTCTGACTCTCCCATATATTGGCAATTCATCCCAAGTTTGAGGGGAAATTCCTACCTTCTGTACCATAGTTATTCACATGAATATTAGACTCATCTTTAAAGAAGATTGCCTCCCTCGCTCACAAGTAGTTCTTTTCTTCCTCTCAATAGCTGACTTTACTCCCGTCTTTTGTATTTTCTAAGCTTTCCCATGTGTCACCATGTCTGATGTTTTACAAAGGCTAGACAGAGCAGATACCGTACATTTCCTTTGTCTATAAAATCAGAGTTCTAAACGTCTGGCATGATCTCTTAGGTAAACCTCTTGTCTCATATTTTTATTTCCTCTTGTACTTTCCTTTTAATTATACTCTTCAGCATTTGTTCTGTCTCTAACATATTACTGAGGTTAGACTAATAGACTCGTAGATGACCTGATCTGCCACCTTTTTAAAAATATACACACTAATCTCTATTCTTATGGTCCCACTTCTTCACTTAAGAGATTTGATAAAATTTCATCCACTGGAACTGCAATTTCCTGAACTAGTTCCCCAAGACTTCTGGAATAGAAGTTATCTGAGTCCTCAGAGGAGAAAGCTGAATTCTCAGCTTCGCTTCCAGTGTGGCCATTTCCATTTCTACAGTCACCTTCCCATTAGCTGTATATCTGTAGCTCCTCATTTTCAGCAGCTGCATATTTCTCAGAAAATAAGGCAAGGTATTCTTTTGAGCTTTGGATGAACTTGAATGCCTGATTTATTCTTACTGAATGGTGATACACCAACTTTTTTTTTCTGTTTTGAATATCGTGGGTGAATCTTTTGCTGTTCTATCATCTCCCACTATATACTCCTTCCCCCACCAAAAAAATAACTCAAGTTGACTTTTGCAGATTCTGACTTTCTATGTATTTATAACACAACTCTCCCAGCCTTTCTCCTCTTTTCCATTTTCTTTCTTTCACCTGTGCAGATTCTCCATTTTCATTAACTATCCTCTCCGTCAAGTGGCTATTTATTTATCCATTCTTTCTGAAATTCTTTCTTACAAACATTTTTGTACCTTTGATTTAAGGAAATTTGAAGCCTGCTCCACATCCAGGTCCTGGAGGTGGCTTCACTGACTATTCTCAGATTAGTCCCTTTGAAACACATCTTTTCCATGTCAAGATTTTCTTCCTCCTTTTCTTAAAGGATTCTTCCCGATATTTCAGCTTTCCCTTCTTCTATAAAGCAACATGGAGCTGTCGCCACTTCACAGTGTTTTACCATATACTCCCAGAACTGGATTTACTTATCATCCTCCCAGGTCTAAATTTCCTTTTTTCCTGAAAGTCAACAATAAATAGCATGTCTCTGTTACCTGCCGGTGATGAAACACCAGCTACGCTGCAATCACTGGGATTTGATTTTTCAGCTGATGTTCTCAGAGTGGTTTTCTCACCTCATTTGGCACAGGGTTGCTCTAGAAGAGAGCAATTTTCAATCTCATACTTTTATCACTTTTCGACTTTCTGCTTTTTGTCTAATGTATAACAGGGCTACGGTTTTAACATGAGAAGCACTGGGTTAAAAATAGCAAAAAAGATGCAAACACGGCTCTTCATGCAAATACTGATGCATTACCAATAAGAGGGTTCTCTCCCAGGAATCCTTTTTTTTTAGTGCGAATGGGCACAGCATGTGCAGATTAAGAAATCTACGTTTTTGTAGTCTGTGTCATTTTTAGTGACTGATTATAGGCAATTTATGTGCATGGGGAGAAGGGAAGCCATGGATTTCATTTCGTTTCATTTGTTTATTACATATGTTATACATTTATACACATATATAGGCAGAGTCAGTGGGTGTCCACATGTAAAACGTATGTATTCATGGTGCAAACGCCCAAAGCGGCAGGTTTAGAAAGGCCCGTTCGTGCCTTCCAGCACAAAGAGGAAAATCTGCAATTTGGAAACAAACCCCCTGCAATAACAAAGTGGTTTAATTTTGGCTGCAGGCTGGGCTTAAAATGGGCCCAGTGCAGGGCAAAGCCCATCTCTGAAGTGCACAGCCTGCGGTAAATTGATACATTCATCCCCAGGGCAGACTCCTTGTGCACTGATTGCCGGCCTCTACTACCAGTGTTTGCGGGACGGCTTAGCTATTCTCCCCTTACAGAAGAGACACTGTTCAAAGAGCTGGGGACACAGCTGCCTCTTTACAGGCTTTACCGAGTTTTCAAAAGGAGGGGAGTCACATGACGGGGGGATGTATGCCTCGGCAATAGAAAATCTAAATTAATCTTCATAGAAAACGGGGAGTCTTGTTTGGATCTGTCCAAAGAAGGAAAGCACTTGTAGGTGAAATCTTCTTAAGACCAAAGCGAAAACTTTCAGGGGATCCTGTGAAAATGCCAGGCTGCGAGAGGCTTCCTGGGCGTCCCAAACAAAAGAAATTAGCTTTGCGGATGAAAGGCCCCCGGTCTGTGTGTGAAAGTTTTCGCCATGAAGAGGCAGTGCCGGGCCGAGAGTCTGACGTAGCGGGGAATTCGCCATCCACGCTCTGCTTTCCCGCTTCCCTCCCACGCGGAAAACACGGTCACCAAACTCTTTTGCTTTCTCCTATTTGGATGCAAGGCAACGGACTTAAACTTACCTAAGCTCCGCAAGCAAAGCTGCAGCCCCTTCCCACTTCTTGAGGTATTGCTTTGGCTTGTGCACATCTGCTTCCTTCCAGTCCCGGCACCTCACTTCCGATTGAGTAAAATGGACTGCATCCTGCTCTTGCTAAGCCAAGGCAAATTGGGAATGATGCTGTTGGAGGCGGTGGGTTTTCGCTGCAGTGAAAGCGGCGGCGAGATGAGAACAGGCTCGCGGACTCAAGCACACTGTTTGTGTCGGGGAGGAAAGCAAGGAATGGGCTGAGCACCACGCAGACTCCAGGCAGGATAAGCTATAGGAAGATATTTCTTTTTGTGTGTGTATTTTTCTTGGCTTGCTTGATTACTTGGTTTTCTAGTGCAGCTCTTCATGCTCAGTGTGCCATAATGTGCCTCCTGCCAGTCTGGGCGGAGGCACAAGAGTGTCAAGCTAAAGCATTTGCAGGACAAAAAAAGTACATGGCCTGCTGGAAAAGGTGTCAGGAGGACTTCTCCTTCAGAGTTCCTCTGTCTCAGTCCTATTTCACGCATCCTGTGCAGGCCTGCACAGTGGCGGGACCACCGCCGGTTTGAGGACCAGGGAGCTCCTCAGCCTCACACAGGTCAGCTCGAGCCTTTGCCCCGAAATGGGGCTGGAATGGACCAGGGTGACCAAGATGAGGGGAAAAATCAAGATAACAAAAAGAGGGAGTGGGAAAAGGGGCACTGTGTAAAGAGGCAACACACTTAGCTGGAGGTGGGGAGAAGGAAAGCAGACATGGGAAGAGAGGCATTTGTGCCCCCCTCTTTTTCTAAAGGGAGACATGGGTTTACAGCCTCTTAGGTGAGCACTTTATCCAGATATATTGCCTGTCATTCATGCCCGCCATAGCGTGGAGGTGTGATTTAGAGGAGGCTGATGGCTTTTGGCTTTTATCTTAAATAAACCTCCATGGCAAGAAAAATACTTCTTTCCTTTGTGGACGACTTCCAAGGGCACAGAGCTGGTCCTCCGTGCGCTGGGGTTGTTGGTTTGCGGTCTAACCTGCTCAGTTGCTCAAATGTGTATAAGAACGGTGAACTAAATCTCCCTTTAGAGCTAGACTAAGTAATATTTTCTTGTATGTGAGGTTCTTTCAAAAATGGAAGGCAACCGAACCAAAGAAACCACCGGTTTTTAGTGCAAAATGTAACAGAAATTTTCTGGTAATGCAAATCTGATCTGCCACCGCTTTGATTTGCCACCACTAGGACTTTTTTCCTTAGTCTGTTGGAAAAAGCAGCTTAGAGCCTGATGAACGAGTGCTCACTTCTGGCTCCGGCAGCGCTCAGCACTGAGCTTTCTCGGCATTCCCAAACAGCCCTGTTGCTTGTCCTTTTAGTTCCTGGGAAATTAAGCTAATGACGGGTAACTTCACACTGACAGGGGGGATAATGTGGTTTTAAAATGTTAATTCACTTGCACTTAAGGTCTGTAGTGTAAGTGGGTAAAACGGAGCTAAAGTACCCATAAGCCTGTGATAAATCTATTAAAACAGGTCTGTGACTTATGCTGCCACCTGCTATTTTGGAAGTGACTGTTTGCATATCTGTTATCAATTATCCTAGCGACATGGCTGTATACATTTCTGAAAAGTGAATAATACAGTAAGTATCCTTTTCTCTGTCAAAACAGCTGTGCCTGTGTTTGTGCGGGTAGAAGAGCTGATCCTAAAATACGGGTTTTCCATATGCAAAACTGTTCACAACAAGGAGAGCGAGGCTCAGTTCCAGAAGGCTGCTTTTCATTTCTGAAGTGAGACTCCAGCGAGAAGGGAAATGGGCAGCACTTACAATATTAGTGGGGACCGCAGATTAGTATGCACGTTGCCCTGGGAATTTCCATGCTCTGGTTTTGTGCATGGAGAGACCTTGGGCAGCAGAAACCTCATGCCTACATCAGCTGGATTTTGTTTCTCACTGAACTACGAGCAAGACCTGCAACCCAAGCCTGCTGTAAGAAACTCACAACGTGCAAGATCATATGGCCCCCCACATGAGGGCACTTTTATGGAGACTCTCCTAATGTGTGAAATCACCACATTAACCCCCAGTGTTGGTGGTGGACCTCTGCCTTCACCGCTTGGCGCTGAGGACTCCCCGGTGCCAGATCCTGGGGCCCTGCAAAGCCCGGCAGAGGTGGCCACGAAGGAAGGAGCTTCCTGACCTCCAGCCATATTGCATTTCCCAAAGCTTAATGCAGTGAAATGCTTCAGATATGGGACCCTAAAGGTGCTTTGGAAGCCAGACCACCCAGGGACACCCGGGTGGGATCATTCTGCGTGGATGTGATTTCAGCAGCCTAATTACAGCATCAACATTTCTGGCTTTTTTTCTTTTATTCTTGTCTCTCTCCCATCTCTCTTGTCCTTCCTCCCATCTGACAATTGTGAAAAAAATTACATCTTTTTAAACTGAATTCTCATCTTGTGAGCCAAAAGAGAAAAAATATTTCAATAGCTCCTCACGGTTTCATGGTTCTTAGATAATGAATGAAAATGCTTACAGGCATGTTTTTAAGCACAGACATATTCCTTAAATTGTTTTAATCATTTGTCAATTCTAAAGCAGTCATTTTTCTTAAAAAAAAAATAAAAAAGGAAAAGGCATATTTTTATTTCTCCTACTTGTCAAGACCACTGGGAGGACATATGAGCCATTCACCGTAGAGATAGAAATGTCAGGGAAGAGGACCGTTAACACCAGGATCTCACCTGCTTTCAAATCAGGCTTAACGCAGAATAGGATGAGAGTTTTGGACGTGAGGCTTGATCCTATGCCAAGGCTGGACTCGACTCAAGAGCTTGAAGTCATGTTCCTGTAGTCAGAGCAAATGTGGATATACAGGGCTGTTCATTTCCACAGAAACACAACTGGAAGCCTTTCTCCTTCCCTCCTTCTCTTAGTGTCTCTCTGTTTTTTCCTTCTTTCTCTCCTTTTTTTTTTCTTTTTTTTTAGTCACATAGTTTGCATAGGACTAAATTTCTATTCAGCCTTTAGAGAGGGTGCAGCAATTTGGCCAAAGGAGCGCAGGATCTCTGCCAGTAGATGAGGGGCCCGATACCTTTCCCTCCTGTATTCAATCACAATCTTCCTTCTGGCTGCAAAGGGAACTTATTTGAACATAAATTACCAGGCATGGGGGATTAGCTGCTGTATTAAATGTAAGTAATGATCACAGGTAGGAAGTAAAAGAATATATTTTTTGTAAGTAAGTTCTCTCTTGGAAGGACTTTCTAAAAACCAATTAAGGTGAGTGATTAACTCAAATACTTTTTCAGAAGATGAAAGATTTTATTACTTTCTCCTGTACAGGAATTCCTTGAATGGGAAATTATCAAATACAGCATTCACTGCATTCATTTTTTTTGCTAAACAGATTAATCACCCATTTCAGCAGCGTCCTTCCTGGCTTTCATTTTCTACTCAGAACTCCAACTGTGGAGCCTGGGTGGAGAATTAAGCAACAAAGTGGCCTTAAACCTGCTAGGAAAATGGGAGCGCAGAAAGAAACCTTTTAGAAACAGTAGGATCAAAGAAGCAAGGGAATAATTACATTATTTTAGCTGATGTACACAGTCACACATGCCTCTGCCACTTAGCCTGACTGCTCTTTCTCACACACACACGCAAATAAGACAGAATAGAATAGAATAGAATAGAATAGAATAGAATAGAATAGAATAGAATAGAATAGAATAGAACAGAACACTTTTCTTAACAACGTTTGCTCAGCTCATTGCTTAGTTTCTCAGCTATCACTTCCTTCTCTATGGAGTAGAAGTGGATGATGCAGGGCCTGGATCTGTCCCTCCAGCCATGGAGAGCCGGATGAGGAAACCCATCCACAAGGCTACAGCCCTCTTAGAGGTCCTGCTCCACAGGGCTGTTCCCAAGCCCTCGCCCTTAACTCTGCTTTCCCTGTGCTGGCTACCAGCTCAGAAAGGCTCCTCTGCAGCTGTGGGAGCTGCTGGTTCTGTGCTGAGCCCTGTGTGATGCCCCTCAGTGATGGTGCCCATGTGGGGAGGCCAAATCTTTGACAGCATCTTTTGGCCCCAAGACACAAGTCCAGAAAGAAAGACAAGAGGAATTTGCGTCCCTAAAGAAGCAGAGAGAACTTTTCATGTGGGGTTGGCTGCCCTCTCTCAAATAGTTTGGTCTTTGTGTGACAGGACGGTAGAAGGGAAATTGCTGGGATATTTTTCTTTTTTAAATCCATAGGAATATTTTTTTCAAAAAAAAAATTTTCAAAGAAAATCTTTTATTAACATTACTTCGTTATGCAACTATGTATGTCTGTCTTCTTGTGTTGCAATTACGGTATCCTACTTTTGCTACCCAGAGTTCACATGCTTTTTCATTTTGACCGAACAAGCGTAGTGGGAGAGCTGGCAGGTATCAAACCCAAGGACATCCTGTTACTTTGTGCTGCTGTCCACCGCTTTCCTCCTCCCCATGCAGGCTGCACGCTCACCCCCATCACCTGCTCCGGCCACCGTCTTTCACCAGCTCAGTGAAAAAGCAGGGCTCAGGGCTCTGCATCCCCGCGTCCTCCCTCTTCCCAGCTGCCCGGTCATGCTGCATCCACCACTCTTGTCACTGACATGCACGGCTCTCCCCACATTCCCTAAATATAGGAAAACTGGGCTCAAGAACATACCCACTCTCAGCCTTCCCATGCACCTGATGGCTTTTCCAGCCAATGACAGCTAGGTCGCTCGATTTAGAAAGGGGCAGAGTGGGGATTTTTTTAAGGGACAAACAATAACTTACCCAAAAAACCTCTAACCATAAAATCTTAAATTCTTCAGAAGTTAAACCTCGTATTACATTTACTGGTCTAGGTTCAGCCCTTTGAAACTGCATTAAAAAAGAGCTTGAACACTTTTGCCATGCTGTGTATGCTGCTACCGTGAGGCTCTGCTCATGCTGACTTGTCACAGCACAACAAATGCCAGGATACATTAATAATAATAGCATCTGTACAAGCAGAAACGTTGGTCATTCTTCTTTTCTTATTATCATTAAATCATTAAAGGTGAGTGCTTGAACGGAGGGTTAACTGTATTCTAAGCAGCATCTCATTTATACCAGCAACTTGGTAGTAGGTTTTAAAATCTGACATTTTCAAATGCTGCAAATGCTGCAAAATTTCGGGGTATGTAAGTAGTCAGCAGCTATCTGTCTGCACACAAGGAGATCTATAAGTGTGATTTTTATTTTCCAGTTTTGACCTGTGTGCCTTCCTAGTGTACAGATGGGAGCTCTTTGCAGTTAGTCTTTTTAAAACACATGGAAAGCTGCACCTCCTCATCATCTCTCTCCGAGAGGCTGGTAATCAAATTATACTTTCCCATATATGTTGGCATTTGCAGTTCAGGGCAATAAAGAGGCTGGTTACTTGGAATGGTGCAGTGTAGTTTTGAGAAATATGTAGGTTTTGAATTACAATTGTTATTACAGTTTGCTTTGTTGTGCTCCAACTCAAACACAAGAGCTGCAGGCAGGAAATAACCCAGCAGGGTGGGGGACACGGAGGTTGTCTTCGGCAAGACATTAAAACCCAGTCATCATTTTAAGCTCTGCATCTCAGAGAATTCAACCTCATTTCTTCCTGGCTACTCACTGTGCTTCGCTGGTTTTGAAAATCTTATTTCTAAGGACAGTGTATGGTAAAAATCCCACTGCTGAACTGCATCTGCGCAAATACTTGTGCGAGGCAACTAAACGTCCGGTTTTCCAAGAATTCATCTTTAACACAGAAATAGTCAATTAAAACCTTTGAGGGCATTTTTCTGATATTTGATATATGGGCTTGCTGGTTTCAGTTGCCACTGTGTTTTTCTGACTACATTTTTGGATGACTGTCCACTTTTTCCTCCTCTTTTCTTACCTACACTTGAAATTCTGTACCATGTCAAATTCACATTGGAAAAATTGTCATCCTCTGTAGATGAGCATTTCTGGTTTCAAAGTTTAATTAAGAAATAATTTCCAGTAAATGCTTTTTCAGCAAAGTCAAGTTTTACCAATTTATTTGCATGAGTTTTTAGAGAAATTTCATGACAATAAAAATAAAATGAAAATGTGCTGTTTTAGGCCCTGATTCAGCAATGTGCTTAAGCACGTGCTTAAATTCATCCATTAACACATGCTTGAGTGCTGAATAAATCCCCTGTGGTATTTAAAGCTTGGAACATGTTTAAGTACTTTTGTGATTTCAAATCCTGGTCCTCTTTCCCTGGCAGAGGGGAAAAAAAAAGATATCTCGTATATTAGATAAAAATATTTTTCTTTTCTTTCAGAAAAAGCATGTTTTTTTTTAAAGGATGTTGATGATTGTGTTATATGCTTATACTCAATACACTTATGCTATTTTGGAGCAGGTTAGACTGAAATATACTGCAGCTTCATTGTTGCAGACTGTGCTGATGGGAGAAATCCCCGGTACAAGTTGATTGACACCTGTCACTAAGTGGTATCAAAACTTTAAAATGTCGCGCCTTCTTGCAGGGACAGCCCAGTATTTGGTGCATCCTGTAAGCACTAACATATTTTCTTCTCATATTTTCTTCTCTGAAGCGTGTGGGGAAATGTGAATCTTTATGGTAAGTGAGAATGAAATTAAGCCTTAGGTGCTCATACAAACAACAACCAAACTTTGGACCCTGTTGAGGCTGAAGGAGAGCATCTCTTTGAAACATGGACCGCTCTTTCAGCTCAGCTTTAAGATAAATATGTGATGAAATTTCAGTGAAGGATAAGTGAAGGCAGCAGATCTCAGCACTTAGTTAAGAATGGTGAGGGTTCGTTGTGCTTAGACACAAGTCAGATGGAACAAAGCAGAGTTCCACATAACTCTGCTTCTCTCTTGGCCTCTACCTGAGTCCTAAGAGAGCTCACGCAAAAACTAGATAAGCTAAAAAATGTAACTCAGCTCATCCCTGCAGACTGCAAGGGATCTTTATTTGTATAAAGAAACCAACAAAGGCTCTGCCTGGTTCGGCAGGCATGCCCAGCTGCTCAGCCATGCCAGGTTTTAGAAAACAGTACTTTAAATGCAGGACTTCCCCTTCTTGATGATGTTTGAACAGATGGTTTTGCAGAAACACCTCTACACCTTTTTTTTTTTTTTTTTATAGTAACACTAATCTTGTTTGCAATGTATGAGGCAAGCTATTAAAAGCGGGTTAGAAGAGTCCTAGGCTCAAAAGTACCATCTCGACACTGCGCTGTACGGGACAGTCAAGAGCAGTTCCTGTATTCTCTCTGCCAGTGCCTCTGAACAGATGTAAAACACCAGGGCATTTAACCCGTGGAAAATTATACAGTTGTGTACACAGGTGGAGCTGGACTCCCTCATAATATGAGGAGAGGGAAGCAAAGGCTAGGAAGAGCGGAAGTATTTGGGTCTGCTGGGCATGAGTAGGCAATTTAACGCTATGGGGCTGGGGGGTTATTTTCCATATAAACATGCACACGTGATTGTCCCCACAACGTAAAGCTGCAGACCGTAAGATAGACCCATAAACTTTGCTTTGCTTTGGGAGCCAAGTTGCTCTGTGTGAAGGCTGGATGGAGGGCGAGAAGACAGTCTCGAGCTAAAGACTATGATTTACTTACCCGGGGGTAGTGAGAGCTGGTCATGTTTTGTTGAGAATGAAAAAATGCAAGTTAACGGGGCCAAGATTCAATACAGACACAACTGAAACGAATCTATTAGGTTGCGAGGGAAATGTGGAAGCGGCAGCAGACGCAACAGGTAAAACCCTCCTCTGGGCAATCAGAAAATTTGCCATTAGTTTTAGCAGCCTTAGGGTTTCATTCATGTCTGTTGCTACTCTCTGGATTTCAGTCACTGTGAGTTTTGAGAGCAACCCACACATAAAAAAATCCCCCAAACACTTGTTTTGTACGATAGTTAACAATTCTAGGGTTTTCCATAACCTGGAAAATCTGAAAGACTGCTATAAATTTCCATGTATGATGATCAGCAAATAAGATAAAGCCAATTTGACTTTAAGGATGTGTTTTCTGGGCTTGCAAGCTGTGAGAGCAGTGGTGAATATAATGTAGAAAACCAAAATGAATTCTCAATAGCACTTCTTTTTACAACATCATTGTGGGCTCTGTTGACTTTAGACTGGCTTTTTTTTTCTGTGGATGCCATGGAATTTGAGATGACTTGAAGCCCTCGAGCACATGTAAATGTGTGTATTTATGGGTAAGGGAGGGGGATTCCCACTTAAAGGCTAAGTGCTGGAATTAGCTCCAACAAAGCCTGAGTGTGTTGTCTTTCAAATGTATTCAGCTGATGGAGAACAAATTTGTTGGCTAGCTTAAAGAGCAATCTATTTTTACATTTTTTTTATTTTCATTTTGGCCAGAGATAGTCTTTGTCGGTCATTTTAGAATAAAATATATAAGCACAATTGGTATAGATGGATAGTTTTGCCATGGAGGTGGGTTCTTGTGCCAGACTCCAGTTTCCTTGCTGGTGTCACTTCACGACAACTCGTTCTGCAAGGGCAAAGCTCTCCATCTGGCAGCCAAAAACCCAAGCCCAAGATCAAGCCCATTTTCTGCTTTTACAGAGGTTATAACCCAGAAGGAAAGGGGGAGGAGTGGTAGCTTTGGATGCCACCTACAGCTGAAGTCCCACAGCAAACTATATACTATATGGGGAAACATCGAGTCAGATTAACTGTTCAAATTGCCACAGATCGAATCTGAGATGAACTTGGCAAAGCTCCTCTTGTTTTGATAGTGCAATAGAACAAGCTTCCTTTTTTAATTGTTTGGCAAAGCCTTTACCTCACCTGTTAGAAGCATTTTTCCATTATCATTTTGACCCTGCCTTTTTTCTTCCCTATGGATAATGCAAAAATCAGTATCACAGCTAAATGCTGGGGGGCAGAGGAAGAAACTGGACTTGTAGGCAAAGTCTAACGGGGGTGGACCAAATACACCATGCTGATGTGCTCACCTTCAGAGCAAAAAAGAAAGACCTGACCACAAAGTTCAGCATAGCTATCGCAAGCCTGGCAGATTTCCTGCAGCCCCTGACACTCCTTGGGGAAAAAAAGAAAAAATATCACCACAGCACTTGCCCCTTCCTTCATATGATTAAAACCTGGAATCTCACTCTAGTTTTTCTTGGCAGGTACAGCACTCATTGTGTATATCTGTCTATCCATCCATCCATCCATTCATCCATCTATCTACCATCTATCTGTTTAATGAAGATTCTCACTTAACCTGTTGTCTACCTCACTGCAAAATCTTTCCTGCAATGTGATGATTCAGAGGACTTTGTTATGCAGAGTTTGATATACAGTTGATGCAAATGACTGTGCTGTGAGGACCAGAACAGAGGACACAATTTTGGTGTATAATTCTCTATGAAAGAAAAGGAACATATAATGCAAACATTGTGTGCCTGACATATTTTTATAACAGAGTAGTAAGAAAATACTTGCTACCTGAAATATTTCTGTAAGTCACTGAAGCAAGCAATCCAACATGTGGGTTACATTACATTCAGAGCTGATCTTAGTTTTGTAACACACACTAAACAGCAGTATGTAGGAGGCTCAGGTTTAATAAAACTAAAACTTTCGGTGGTGCATACAGCCAATAAAGATTTAAGCATGCTGGGCATGATCAGCATACTAATTGCTGCATTAATAAATCCTGAAGCTTGGGTTGTTTTGAAAGGCAAATAAAATTATTGTGGAAGCCTTGAAGAGAATTTACTTAGAAAAGTTAGCCTATGCCTTCGCAGAGATAGTATTCACGTGAAAGGAAAATAGCAATGATAACACTGATAAGGGTTTGTTTGTTTTTTTTCTCATGTTTCATGTCCTCTATATGATCTTCCATACCTCTCAGCTCTGTGCAATCAGGATGCTGTGATACTGATTTTGAGTTGTTCTGCCCTAGCTTTTGGGGACAAAGTGTCACTGAAAAATGTGATTGTGCTTCCTCTGCTACTAGAGAGGATGCAGCTTATCCTTCATTTTCACTTCAGGTTCAGGCAAGTCAGACTGCACAGATGAGGGCATCCCAAGCAATAAGACTGGACAGAGCTGTCTAATAAACTGCAAGACACACAAGAGAGTTGCGGCTCCAGACAAAAGGGAATGTGAAGGGAATTTTGTCAGCATAAATTCCCCCAAACATCCTTTCCTTGGAATCTGAGTGCAGCATTTCCCAGGACATCCTGGAAGCAGAAGGTCCCTGAGGTCTCTTTTCTCACGGAAACAGGACCAGAATTGGGTCTGAAACGACGTGGTCTTGCACTTTGGGGCTGCAACGCAGCATGCGGCATCTTGTCCAGCTGATGGAGAGAAGAGCTTCCCAGCGCCTCGCCAGAGCGAAACGCTCCCTGCTTCACGCAGGCACGGGCCAGCTATCCACAGCATGGGTTTCCCAGCTGGGGAAGGGCAACCTTTGAAAGGTGCAAGGGAAAATTAGCCCTGGGAGTCTACAGCGGTGGAGAGCACTGAGCATGCTTCCAAGCATAGTGATGGATGAAAGGCGGATTTACAAGCAAAAGAAGCAAAGTTTTATTTTAAGAGAGAGCTCACTTTCCCCGCAAATAGGCACCCTCTATTGTTCTTGACTTCCTAAGTAAATATTGTTTATTAAAAAGTTTGGAATTTTTAAAATGAAAGGTAAGATTAATGAGCCATACTCCAGAAGCAATGAGTCCTGCCAGCTTGTGCATTAGTCAGCTATTAACATACTTCTTGGGTAATTTGAAGGCATTTTTTCATAGTGCATTGGAGATCACAAAAGACTCGTTGAAGTCAGCAGGATCCTTGCTCTCAGTCAGCTTGCCTCTGTACTCTGGCGCCTGTGGCTCTTCTGATACATTCAGCATTTTCTCGGTGGCATCAATACACTTGAAAGGGGAGAGTATCAGTACCTACCGTGCCTCCCTTTTAGCATAACTGCCATCCGAAGTATCTCTCTTTCTCTCACTGCTGCTATTTTACATGGACTATAAGAACAGGGGATGAGATCTGGAGGTAGAGAAGATGGGAAGAAAATCATTGCATTCTATTTCCTTTGTAAACTCCTTTTCATTCAGTCTGATACAGGTGAGAAATATGTCTGTAAGAACTGCTAGTTCTGTATCTTGAGCAGAGTGTTTTGAGAACATGGGAGATGCAAGTGAGGAACAAGATACTCCATTGGAAGTACGTAATGGGCAAAATGTGCTTTGTTCTGCAACTTCGGCAGGATCACCCACCAGTCTGGAAAAACTGCAGTTTCTAGCAAGATTTGGTTGTGAAAATCAATGAAAAAAAATAGTGAATCAGGTATTTTGGCAATGGTACTTCAGATTTGCACCAGGCCACTTTAATGAAGAGGGAAGCAGAAGAATGAGGTTAGACTAAGGCATTGAACCAAGCCTTTAGACATCCAAGTTGGTTCTCAAGACCAAGGCAGACCGGATTCAACAGGAGTCACGTTAGTCCTCGTAGTAATCAGCTTTCTAGCTATAAAATGTAGTGGTAAAAAAGTACTAGTCGTCTTCTAGCATCTTTTGTAGTCTTTGTTTGATCCCTTTGAGAAAATGACTGTCTCCCACCAACTATTTCTACTGAGGTCAACAGTGCTGTGACCAGGGGACTCTGATCTCAGCTAGAGCTTGTGGTTGTTATTCTCATATACTACATAGTCTTTGGCTCTATACTGTCTGCATGTATCAAGCCATATAGTCACAGCATCTTGGGTCGTAAGTTAATAGCAGTGCTTCTGGCTACTTACTCTCCTCTGCAAGTTCATGTACCAAAGTCTATTTTGCCCGTTCATTTCAACATACTCTTTTTCCTTTTTTTCTTTTGATGCAGCTGCCATAACAGACAGAGATTTATTGGTCTCCAGCTCAGACCTCAGACAAACCTTTCCAACACACATCCCAGGGGAAGCCTGCAGCTGCTGAAGGAACAGTTCCCTCCTTTCTCTTGCCGGAGAGACCAATAAAGAGCTTCTCAGGACACCTCAGCAAAGGTTAAATGGGATGCGCCCAAAGGGCTGCTAAAATTCCAGATGTGTCTCTCAAGGCAGAAAGCAACGCAGCCTTCTAAGGATGCTGGTAATGCCCCCCACAAATGCTGCCCATCACTGGGAACATTTACCATGGGGACTGACCAGGCTTTGGTGCCTCATGTCTGCTGAGACACTCAAGGACCTAGTGCAAGAAGCAAAGATGGGAACATGCGGTGGGTCCTGTCCTGTCTGCACAGCAGCTGCTGCAGACCGCTGAATGTCCCAAATCCGTGGCAAGTTTTCAGTCCCAACAGCCCTTGTTGTTACTGGTTGGCCCTCCCTTTCGGTACTTTCACAGGGTTTATTAAATAAATCTCATGACCCTAAAACCTGACTACGAGAGCCAGAGGAAAGCCTTCCGCATGTGCAGTTCTCCGAAGCACACTCTTGCTGTCCTAGGAAAGAGCCTGGAAAGAGATTTCAGGAGGTCTCCTGGATGTCATCAGCAGAAATCACTTGTCCTCCTGTTGTAACTCTTCATGCCTTTACTAATAAAAGAGGCTTAATAATACTTTTTAAATTCTTCAAATAGGGATTGTTTAGTTGATAGCACTATGTACCCTTGCACTGTGTCCTCACTCTGTTTGCCACCATGATGCCACGATGATGAACTCCAAATTTGAATTAGATACGCTAACATTTGGCAAGTTTTCAGTAAGCATAGGCCAAAGTTCAGGCAAGCATAAGTTAAATCATTACTTGGGATGGAAACTGGAAAAAAACAAGATAATAGCTAAGTTTCAGGTTTGTAGGTTTTGGGTTCCTTGGAACCACAGACTCAAAACTGAAGATTGCAGGATGATTTGCAGGCCGTGGCATTAGCATGCCTGCCTTTGCAGCACAAGCACTGGATCATACTAGACCCAAATGATGACCGATAAAATATTTCTGTTTATACAAAACACCATGCAGGGGTCTGTATAAGCAGAGGTATGCTGGAGGTATGCTGGAGCTGTGCTGGAAGTCTCTTTGTCTGCTGGGATTTCCTCTCTGGCCATTCTAGAAATATCATGAGAACAGCCTCTTTTATGGTATCCGTTTTATTACTTGCGGTCTTACTCTAAGCTAGAAATCCAGAATTGCCAGGCTGAAATGGAAGGTAACAATTTTAAAGACTGCTAAAATCATGTTTTCATTTGATAGGTGTGAGTGTCGCTTACAAAATGGCTTTTGGAGGGGGAAAGCGGCTCGTGCATACCTATATATTCCACAGACAGAAACTCCTATCGTGACTTGCATTGCCTGGGGGAAGGTTTCAAAACGCAAACCCACCCGATCATACAGACACTCTGGCAGAAGTTGAGTCATGCTTACCAGGTTTTTTTAGTGCTTGCCAGCTTCATTAAGTAACTATTGCACCACATCTGTAGGCAGAAAAAGATTAATAATTTCTACCAGTTAAAAAATACATGGGTTTGAAATTAAAGTCTTTCTGGCCCACACAATCCATTCTCTATAAAACCGCCGTACCACCAGTAACAGACTTTAGATAAATTATTTATAAAATGTTGTGTGAAAGTCAACATAGGCAGTGTGATGCAGTTGTGAAACCTTTGATTTTTTCAGATTTTTACTGTTCTATCAATGAGGTCTCTAAACTAACAATTCAGCAAATATCTGTAGTTATCGACTAATAATAAACTGTTGTGGGATTTGATACTGCAGCTCTTCCGATGGTATCTGAGTGTCCTGTCACTGGTAAGAATATATTCTCAAAGTATGAAAAAAATAGAAATTTTAAAAAATGGTTATAGAAAGACTGAAGAAACCTGACCTGCATGTCCTGTATTGCCTATAACTCAGTAATAACCCTCACATAAAAATTATGATGACTCTTGAAACAAAATGTACATTAAAATATATTAAAACAGTACATTCAAAAACCTACAGTGATTGGTTTTCCCCTATTTGTGCTGAGTGACAGATATCACAGTCATTAAATTGCATCGCCAACCTCAGCTACAGAGGGTAAGAAATCCTAAATAATTAACAGGGAGGAAAGCAGCTTTAATAATCTGTAGTGCTGGATTCAATATACAGCTAAGCCCCATTTGTGTGCCATGTAGTCCTCCCTGTATAAATATGGAGGGGTTTTTGCTCTTTCTGTTCCCTTCTTAGTGAGAAAGATGAATTATGTGGCTCAGCCCCATTGACAAGAAAACATACAGCCCCCAAATGTCAGCAGAAGTCTCCTCATCACCACTCATGTAAAGTCTAATCCCTGCTTGTCATGACAGTCTCCAAAAAATGGAGTATTCTCTGAACCACAGCCAATTTTTTTGTCATTCACTGCAGCAGGAACAACAGTTGCTGCTCTGTATGTGTGTGCACTATGCCCTAATGTATAAATGCACTTAACTTTAATGCAGTAACTTTAAAATGGAGAAGGGATGGAAATCAATAGAAATCCCTAGTGATTTCTTTTGAGGGTTGATACTTGAAACTTTGAGTTTCATTCATAACAATATGGAAAGCCTAGCAGTCTTGACATGCCTCTCCTTGGGGAATTTTTCACAGATGAACATTTTCCCTAGTCTTATTTCATAACGTGCGAGTGAAATACAGTACACAATAGATTGATAGGGCTGTTTTAAAGAAGTCTTTGTCAAAAATTCCTGCATGCTTGACCCGTTTCTTCAGTAGTAAGTCCTACCAGAAATGCAATATGAATCTACAGTGAGTAGGACAAATGTGGCTTGGCATAAGCAGCTGCAGGTCTGCCGACGTGTGCCATGACGGGAGGTGAGTGCTAGCTGAATTGCTGCTTCGCTGAAAAGGCACCTGTTGAAATAAAATACAGCTAAAGAGCAAAAGAGGCTACGCTGCAGCGGCGATCCCTGAGAGCAATGTGGAGGTAAGACCACATACATGTCTGAGCATGTGCGCGTGGTTATCACACGCCAACGGGGATCAGGTTCGTTTTGGGCAAGACAGGGGACACGTGGGTACGCGCAGAGAGCTCAGGCCCGGGCCACAAGAAGCTGCAGTGGAACATGAGGCTTTCGCAGCTTATGGTTTAGCCAAATGCTACTGAAAAAAAAAAAAAAAGAAAAAGAAAGATAAAAGAAAAAAAGTGGCTGGGCTCACATATGCCAAAGCAGTGTTTTAGTGCCCTGGTCTAGTTTCAAATGTTTTGGGCGTGTGAGTAAGCTTTCTCATGAAGTATTTTGTATTTGCTCATGGAAACTTCAACATGGGCATTTTGGCCTCTCTTCTTCTGGTCGCCACTGGAAACTTCAGAGAGCCTTTGAAAGGCCCATCCACGCGCAGGGCCTTTGCCCAGTGCAGGGCACATGCAGTTTTATTCTCACTTGCATCGTAAGTGGGTAGTAGATTTGCAAGGGAAAGACAGGGTTGCTTCGAGGGATGTATTTCCCGTTACTTTCTTGCTGGGAACATGAGCTGTTTCGGCCTGTGAGCATTGCAGGTTCTGTTTCTGTACCAAAACCGCTTTTTCTTCCTCCCACACTGGCTATGTAACAACCCTGGATATTGCAAACTCCCCAAAAGATTCAGAGACTATCTGGAATTAGGAATGTACCACTTAGTGTCAACATAACAGAGATTTAAATAAAAAAAATAGCCCAAGCTAAACTATGAATGTAAGTTTTCAACATCTTCACATTAATGATTCTTTCCAGCAAAGACTGAGCACTTATGGCCTGTGGACCTTGAGCAGACAGCGAAGTGACAGACATCCCCTGGGCCTTCAAATGTAATTTCTGAGTAGTGCTTTTCTGTGAAGCAGCACAGAAACTTGGCGTTACCATGCCTTTTGATTTCTCTTTAATAATATTTATTACTAAAACCAGAAAATCAGTCCAGCAAAGCTGAATCTTGCCAACAGTTTGTTTTTACTTGACTTTTACAATTTAATTCTGGAGAAAGCTTCTAGGAACCGATTCTCAAGGACACCATTCATAACAAAACAACTTATACTTGTTCAAAATCATATGTTCGGATATATTTTTGCAATACGTAAATTTTCAATATATTTGGAGTACTTTATTCCCTAGCTTATTCATTTAGACAAAACATTGTTAGAGTAACAGTGATATTGCAAATATCTTATAAAAATTCTTGGTGTCAAAAAAGGCTAGTCCTGCAAATGATATATTGAAATCTCTTTCTCATCCAGTCTAACCTACTCCAAGCCAAAAATTTAATATTTCACAAAGTTTTAGTGCCAAGTTAACAAATTTATAAAGAAAGAAGGAAAAAAAAAGGGAAAGGGATGGAAGGGAAGAGGGAAGAGGGAAGAGGGAAGAGGGAAGAGGGAAGAGGGAAGAGGGAAGAGGGAAGGGGGAAGGGGC
>JAWLRI010000285.1:3329696-3351651 GCA_034781795.1 Crypturellus tataupa
GTAAGGGAAGGGAAGGGAAGGGAAGGGAAGGGAAGGGAAGGGAAGGGAAGGGAAGGGAAGAAAGAAAGAAAATCCTCTGTAGTACACATAATTTCTAATTCTGATCCTGCACTTGCTGAAAAGATCACCATCAGGAGGATATGAGACAGTTTCCTCAGTTCCCTCCCACTTGCATTAGTGCCACCACCAGCTACCTTCACATGAGGAAAGAGTCAGAGAAGTAAGTTTGAATGAGGGAGGAGAGGGAAAACTGTGGGCATGTGTATAAATGTGATTCCTCTTCTGTCTTCCTTGCAATGTGCTATTTGGTGGAGGAAAAAAAATTGCACAGAGTTTTTGAATCTCAAAGGACAATTTTTCAAACTGCCCTTTCATTTTCCATGATTAATCCAAGTGATTGGCAGAATTGACTGCAAAATGTTCACTGAGAACATTTTTTCATGGAAACAAAGGAAATGCAAATACAAAGAATTTGTATTGATGTTAATTAGACTTCTGTTCAAAATTTCTTGAGACTGGCTATCCAAGTTTATGTAGCTAAATAGGTAGTCTGTTTTCTAGAGGTGATAAACTGTCTGTGTAAATTTGACATTGTGAGCTTAATTTCAGATATACCAGAGGAGACATTTTTCTAAATAATACAATTAAAATATATATAAATATATATATATACCTTCAAATTTGTGTTCTAGTCGTTTAAGTAAATGAAAAGGCAGATCTTGGAAAGAGGAAATAATTATTTGCAGAAATAATATTTTTTGTTGTGATTTGAATCTCTGTTGGTTACTCTTTTTTCTTCAACCAGGAGATTTGAATGTTTGCAAGAGAAGACAAGGGAAATTTTCTGTAGGCTTTTGCATTTATAAACCTATTGCATGTTTATGTGTGCCTAATATAGTCATGAAGCTGAATTTATTTTGTGCATTAGTAGTCCTTTTGCTTCTCAGTCTCTCTTACAATATGTATTTCCAAATGGAAAATACAACATTAAAAAATCTTGACAATGAATTAGTAAACCTGACTCCAAGATTTTTTTCCTCTCAAATAGTTTAATCCAGATTTCTTAATTCATCTATTTGCACTGTTTTACTGGGGAGATTTTTTTTATTGTCCTTCTATTTTTAATCCTAAATAACAAAAGAAAACATTCATTGTCCTGATAGAGATAACATATTGGTGAACATACACACTGGGTGAATATGCATTATCTAATAACTTCACATTGTTACCACTTGCTAGCCTGCAAACACATTTTTTTTTTCCTTTATTCTTCCTTCACTACACAAAGACCTTGTAAGGGGAGCTTCCCTTGGAGGGAAGCTGTCACTGTGTGTTGACTGCAGCAAGCTATATGTTTTAGAAGTTAGATTCAAAATAACAGAGGAACTATAGGCCCAGTGAAAAGGTCTCTGTACCAACACTAAAGATTTTTTTTTGTGCAACCTAATCGTTGCTGGCAGCAACACCAGTGCCTGAGGCTGGGTAATTTCCAGGCTCTAGGCAGTGTCAAGCCTTCTGCTTAGGCACTTACCAGCATTTTTGAGAGGCCAAAGAGACTTTCCAGTTGGAGAGGGGCTTTGAGGAACTCTTTCTTCTGTGTATGAAGACCTGTTTTTGAGGAAAAAGGTCTACAGTTTTGCAAAATTATGGGGAACAATAAAGGAATATATTTATGCTGGAAAAAGATCTGCTCTGTGATGACGGAGCTTCACAAAGGAGTGAAACAATGTGGTGGGTCAGGCTTGCGCAAGACCAGGCAACTTATGGGCTTGATAGGAATGCTTGTAAGCACGAAGAAATGACACAGGGTCTGATTCACACAGGTAAAGATAGCAGAGGCAAGCAACTTTCTGTCAGAGGCAAGCAACTTTATAGAAAGACTAGAAGTATATAACTTTGTTATTAAGTGCCGGGGGTCTAGTGGCATTTATTACTCATTAAAAGGAACAGTCCCAAGCAGAACACAAATCAGTGCTGTAATTCCTCTATAGCTATGAATCATACATTTTTATTCCAGTGGTAAAAAAAAAAAAAAAAAACACATAAGCAGAACTACTGTTTTACAAGCATTCGGCTCCTGATTTTTCCTCAATTATTATTTCTTTAAATATCATAATACAAACATGGTCTTTAATCCATCACTGAAAAATCCTGTATCTAATCTTTGGATAACTGTTGCCATACAGGCTGTGCAAACATTATAAAAGGAAAACAGTAATTCTACGATAAGCAAAACAGGAAATTGAAGGTTGTTGACAATGAAACTGATATCCAACTGGTAATCTGAGCAACGGAGTCACTAAACCTTTCCTGCACTATAAATTTTATTTCCCGGGACATATTTAATGTTTTTGTAAGATTTGTTGGATAGCGTGCCCCGGGCGTTGTTTTAGCTGAGAATCATCACCAGAATTTTGCTTGGCTCCCTCCAAGCAAGTAGCATGTTACAAGCACAACACGGGCGCGGAAAGCCGGAGCGTGCTCGTTTACCTGCGCCGGGGTCTGCGGTGCGGATAGCACCGGAGTGCGCAGCGGCGAGGGGGCTCGAGCAGCGCCGGCTCTTTACAAAGGCTGCTTGGTAACCAGCATCGCGCGGCCTCACTTTGTGTTTGCTCAGCCCTTTTCATTAAAAACCTGCAGAGAGCCCTTGGGGAGCACGGGGAGGAAGGAGGCTCGGAGAATCGTGGTCAGAGTAGGCAGAAGGTAATTATAGACCGCAGAAGCCTCCCTTCAAATGGGAGACAGATAGTGACAGATTTGGGGAGCCTGTGAGCCGTTCTTAATCCACAACCTCTGCGATAGCTGTGTCTCCGACTCCCAAATATAAGCCATTGGTTTACTGTTACTGATGGTGGTGCACTGAAATACAACTCTTCCTGAGAGACAGATCAGATCATTGGTCAATGCAACTCCAAAGTGCTGTTGGCTTCGGTGAACTTCTGCACAGCAACTGCCCGCGAATCCTCATAAACACACTTGGGCAATGCCCTAAACCCTCTGAAGACATCGCTTTAATGATTTGCAAATGCTTTAGAATTATTTGGGTGGATTACAGATAATATTAAAGATTAAAAAGAAGAAGGGAGCCTAGAAGGAACGGCTCTCGAGGGCTTCAGACAACGTACACGGTTTTACTTTGGAACTGGTGTTCTCCTTCCGACTCTGAGCCATGCAGGCACCCAGCCAGCACACAAGGGCTGTCCAAGTTCTCTAGCAGTGAAACAAGTGCAGGGAACATATGCAGCACAGGAGATGCTTGCTGGTAAAGTCTCTTTAGAGACATACAAGAGAGCTGCAGGAGGAAAGAAGCTGAGAAGCATTTATGGTCATGAGAGCATCAGCAGCACAATGTAGCCAGAAATCTAAAACAAAGCAGAGATCAAGGTCTGCAGTTGCATCAGCAATGGAAGATGTTAGTTTATTAATAGAAATTGCGCTTGTATTATATAAATATATGTCTTTGTCAATGTCTGCAGATAGATAGATATTCTTAAAACAAATTATCTAATTGCAAATGAAAAAATCTGGAGGTGAGTGTCCTCTGGGCATGGGAAAGTTTATTCTTATTCCACTAGCAAGTGTACCTGCTAAAGGACAGGGAGGTGGAGAAGCAAAACTCATGTACCATGAAGACCATCCTATGACTCATCACTATCTAGAAAAGAGCACAGGGTTCAGATCAGAGGTCCAGGCGATGCATTTCAGGTCCCTGAGGTTCTGCAGTGGTAGGATGTTGAGTATGACTGCCATGAGCTGTTGAGCAAAGAGTTAATCACATGAAGAAGAAAAGGAAGATCTTTGTGCATAAACTTGTTAATAAAATGAAGAGGACTCTAGACTGGAACAAAAATATCAAGCTATGTCCTCAGAAGTGTAATGTGAAGTAAGCAAAGGTGTAGAGGGAGAGAGAGGACAGTTACTAAGCCCTGTCCTTTTCACCTTTTATAATTTTCTCTCTCTCCCATTGCTCAACATCCCTTCAATGTAGAAGCTCATGTAGAAGGCAAACTGAGTAAGGATGGCTCAGGGTTATAATCTCCAGGAGAAGGAAGGAAGAACATCAAAATAAAAACCATGAATCCATTCAGAAAAGGAGACTTCAATAAAGTCACAGACTTTGTGTGTCAGATCTCCTGGGGAAATGGTATTGCAAACACAGCTGCAAAATATCCCGTTGTGAAAGGAACAAAAAATCTTGAGTTCTTTTCATGACCTCAAACACAATAAGAAAGCATGCAGAAGGTAAAACCTAAATCAAGCTGCTCCAGATGAGCACAGAAACATAGCCTCAGCATGTAGTGACAAAACCAGAAAAGTCAAAACATGAAGTGCGCATGGGGCTTTGCAATAAGAGGAACACTGACACAGAAGAACATGGTTAGAAAAGGATGACTTGGTTCCCCATCTTGTGATAAATGTCCAGTCTAAAAGGGCCATGGAACATTGATTCAATGCATTAAGCTAAGATATTAAACTCTATCCAAAGCCTTGTAAAAAAAAATCCAGATCATTCAAAAAATTCAATTATCTCTGTGTCACAGGAAGAGGGCAGAAGAGGATTGAGTATGCTGCCTCTGTCCCATCACCCTGAAATAAGACAAAATTTCTCACAGTGCCCAGAACATTGTACAAAAACAACCATGCTTCATGGCTTCATACTGCCGAGAACAAAGAATAAATGGTCCCACTTTGACTGGGAGAAGGAAAAGTTCCCTTTCAAGTCCAGATGTAGCCATGAGGATGAGTAGTACATATGAGTAGTAGAAGGAAAATCCAATACTGAGTGGGTAAACTATTGACTGAGGGTGTCTGAAGTCATGTTGGTGAACTAGAAGACTGGAAAGGGGAAAAAGCAGGAGAGACTCTTATGGGTGAAAAACTGTTTGGTCTAGTGTACTTTGACCATAGCTACCAATGGTCACTAATAGTCTGGAAGGATGTAATGAGTCCGGTTCTGCAGCAGTCTGACCTGGGTCAGGTTCTAGTCGATATTTTCATCACTGACTAGGATACTAAAATATGAAAAATACTAATCATATTTGCAGGTGACCCAGTTTGGGGAAGAGCTGTGGCACTGAGAGAATTATTTTGAATTCTAAATGACAGTTATGCATTTGAGAAAAAGTACTTAGATATTTAATTCAGTTAGAGAAAGAACAAAGAGCTATACAGCAGATAGCACAGACAGAGCAGAGAGCAAGTAAATAGGTGTTAACTCTGCAAAAAAAAAGAGATCTAGTTTTTATAGTAGGTCACTAGATGAAACAAGGTCTGCTCAGTTATAAGGAATGAATGCCAACCAGGGGTTGTATAAGAGCAGAAGCTGCAGGGTAGGAGAAATAATCCTTCTTCTTCACCGTAGCGTGCGTTCATTAGAGAGAATCCAAAAGAAGAAATGCCCATAGTGTAACAAGAAGGGACTGGGAAGAAAGATTTGAATGAACTGAAGTTCTTCAACCATGCAGGAAAAGAGAATAGAGAAGGACAAAATATCACATTAAATATTTCAAAGGCTGCTGCAGAGAGGAAGAAGTGAACTACTATGGTGAATAGAAGAATTACTGAGTTTAACAATTCTAGCATGGAAGGTTTTATTTTGGACATTTGGAAGAAACTTCCTAATAATGGTGATGATGAAACACTGGAATATGCTACATGGAGCATAACTTTGAAAGACCTTAAGAACAGTTTAATAAACATCTGTCAGGAATGGGATGGGTGGCAGGTTCCTCTCTTACCAGAAGGGAATGGATCAGATGACCCCACCATTTCCCTTTTAGGGATGTGATTCTGTTCTGGATCCAAATAAAGGATCTTGTAAATAAAATTCTAACATGATTTCAAGGCAACAGGCTCCTCTCCAAGAGACCCAAAGAACAGAACTTACTGACACCAACTCTGTACTCCTGAATAGGTCTGTCCTCCCCACGCTGGCCGATAGCACATATGAAACTCAGCAAGTAACACCATGACACTTTAAAGACCTTTGTACAAGACAAGTTAATATTAATATATTTTTTTCATTTCTGATTACTTTTTCTTAATTTAACAGTTAAATTGTATTATCCGATTGAGAGAACTCCAGAAAGAATGAAGAAGATTTTGATACATCTTCTGTGAAAGTGTCTCAGAGAAGAATGAGGCATTTTTGAAAAACATGCCTTCCACAAGAACAGGTCACAAACTGACCCATAAACCTGTGAGGAAAGTGAAATCTTATGTATGCAGCTTACAGCAAAGTCGCTAGAATCCCATTTGTGTCAGAATTCAACTCAACCTTCGTATTTCACTTAACACATGAATCAGGCCTTGGGACTAGGTCCCCAGGGGCATGGAGATGACCTGATGCGACGCTGGACATGGCAAAGTCAGACCCAGGCTCCTCCGTGTGCTTTTGGGCATGCCCGCTGAGCAGGGAGCCACACAAATGAGCCAGTGAGGAATGCTTTAAAGAGCACCATGTCATGAATTTCCCTCATTCGCGGGGTAGGCTCTTAACCCACGGCGTTGTTCCTTTCAGCAAGGTAGCAAAGGGTCACTCTGCTCTGTTAACATACAGGCTAAAAAAGAGCAAGAGGTGGCCGTGGTCACAATGTCCTTTTGTGCACTAATTCCGCAGCTGAAGCACTTCTCAGGACACAGGTTGTTCAAGGCCCTTGCGCAACGGTACCCTGGGGACCCAGCTACGGTGGGGCTGGGCGCTTCTCTGTGTGCTGTCACACGCACACACAAAAAGCTTTCAGGAGTTATTGTGTTCAGAAGGACGTGATGCGCCAATCTGGTGCATGGGCTCCTCACGTAGAAAAGCAGAGACAAGGGCTTAGCCCAGTTCTTAGGCTAGCTTATACATTATACATGATGTCTGCAATGGATAAAGTTATTCAGTTGCTCCTAGATGCTTCTGGATGGCCTGAACACCATCCACCCACCTCCCAAAGAAGCATCTTAACTGCCGTTGGTGGAAGGAGATGGCTGCAGTGAGTGGGAGAAGGGTGTTTGTGTAGCTCAGGCTGCCCTTAGAGCCCCTGCAACCATTTTAGCTGATGAGCTGTTGTCTGCGAGTAAGAGGCTACCACATCCCTAAACACCATTGCCCCCATGGCTGCACTTTGTGCAGTGCTCACCCTGGGGAGGAGGAAGGCTGGATCGAGCCTCCCAGAGAGACACCACAAATATGAGGCTCCCAGAAAGCATTAGGTGTCAACATGCACAGCTCTGCTAGGATGGCAACGGTTTGTAGAGCTATGTACCTAAAAAATGCTGTGGGGAAGAACTGTATATTCTTTAGTCTTTACATCAGGATGGCCTGTTCCGCCACCTTTGGGTGATATGGAAGATCCCATTTAATGAAAGAATTTCATTGCACAAGAAAAGAAGTTGTTAAGCATTCTTCACAATTTTTTCTCTTCATAATTTGTTCTTCTATTCACCAAGCAAATTTTCATCATCCATGCACAGAATACAAGAAAGACATCTCAGACAAAATAGGAATTTAAAAAAAAAATGCAGCTGTGCATGAAGTTATTCCTGGCTGTTGGTATTTATTCACAATGCATGCCTGGCCAACCTTTCAAAAAAATAAAGGAAAAATAAGGATGTATCACCGAACTGGGTGAGATCCATTCCTTTGCTACCTGCCCTATGTACTGAAGTAGCATTTATGTCTCTCCTAAAGATTTTGTTTTAAAGGATTAGTCTTGCTAAATGCTGTTTTATGTCATGAGGCACTGAGGCCATCAGAGAGGTAAATGAATGTCATGTCTATTAGCGAGTGCCAACAGCAACTTGATTGCAACAAAGCCTCGGTTGTAGAATATTTTTATGAATACCAACGTTATATATTTTGCTCCTGAAGTCCTGGAATTTCTTCTGTTTTGTTTATGCACATGCACATACATATACACGTTATATATAATATATAGAAGCACGAGGAGAAGAAACCTGGATTTCTTCCCGCTCTGGTATAAAACAGTTCTCTCTACTCACCCACTGTATGACCCACTTGCTTGAGAAGTCACAGTGCCCCTCATGCCTGAGCGAGATGGCTGTAAGAACCTATCAAGAGATGAAAGAGCAGGGCATTTTGATATAGTAGAATTTTTAAACACATTTGCATGGACAGTTATAAAAGACAGAAACTAATTGTGAATTGGAATCATTACATTTTATGTTGTGCTTTTCATTTTTGTTCCCTTTTCCTTATCGTGCTTCATGGGGAAGGGGATTTCTTTGTTATAAAGTATTCTCCTTCATCAGAAAGCTCCATGCTAGATGAGATAATTATGAGTCTTGCTCTAAACTAATCTTCTAGAAACTGTGAATATTCTGGGCATCCAACACCAGAGTTTCAATTCCGTGTTTGAGATTGCATCTGCTGGTGTGGAAAGAAGAAAAGAAAGTCTTGGGTTTTGCCCTTGCATTTTCTGTATTTCTCACATTTGGGGCTGGTAATGATGTCTTGTATTATGATGTCTTAAGCAATCTTTACAACAGGAGGTTTGTATGAATTGCACAAAGTATTTGGAAGCATCTTGTTGCCTCTTCTGTCTTTGTAGCATTTTTCTTCTGTGTTTTAGTGATGAAAGCTTCCTATAGTGTTCAGAGAAATGCCTCTTACTTGGGTATAATTAATCCCATCGAAATCAATGAATGCTTTCATTGTGAGTAAGTCAAGTCCATAGAAGAGCTTATCTAATTACATGATTTTATTTTTGACTGGTTTTATGATTCATGTTTCCATTTGCTCATGTTTACAGGTAAGTCTTGCTAATGTAATTTTATATGACTTTCTCTCATTTATGTCTTGATGGTCCAGCCTAAGAACCATTACAGCTGCGGTCCTTTGCTGTGCCAGCTTTATTGGGATACTTTTGATTATATTGGACTGCCTCCACTAAAAAAAGTCACGTCTAAGTTTATGTTCTAAGACTCACATTAATTTATTAAGACGTTGCATTGAAGTAAGTATTAGGTAAGTACAGGAACTTTACCAGAATATTTCTGTAGTCCATTGGCACTATGTTCAATCACATAGGCCTCTACAGATTTATTGCAATGCCATGTACCATATTGCACCTTGGGTCAAGTAACATCTCTCCTTTAGGTCAAATCCTGATCCATTCTGGTGCAATTCAAAAACCCAGACTTAGGGTAGATGAAGTTCACTCTTAGACATATTTCACCCTATTGACCGTTGGGTCATTCTGGTCAGTCTTTTCCTTAAGGCTCAGCAAAGTTTGCACAGATACTTGCTTTCACATCCACCTGGCTCGCTGCCCATGTTTGCTGTTCCATGCAACCATGTAGAGGCATGTCCATCTCTTCCTTGCATGATTGGATTTCTGCACATTGTAGAACTCATAGACAGTTCTTCAATTATAGGACAACCAGCCATGCAACCCAATGACTAATATTTAGTTCTGTTGGTTTAAGACGAATAGCATTTTAAAAAGTTATATGATGTACAGTAATCATTATAATCATGCGGGCAGGTTCTCCCTTAGATTCTTTATTCATGACTTTTGCCCTTTTTTCTTGATTGACAAGTGGCAGCTTTACATTCTGGACCTTGAAATATATATTTACAGTAGTCTAAGAAATTTGTCCTTAATCAGAGAAGTCTTGACTTCCTAGCACATCTTTAGAATATTATTGAGTAACTCATTAAAATGTTAATAGCTTCTGTCAGGATTTATTGATCCTAATGTCAGCTATTCTCAGAATAAGAAATAAAGCTGATTTTTATCTTATCTTCAGGCCATGCTGAGTGATCAGTACTTAAACAGGATAATGAGAGTGCTTGAGTAGAATAATCATCCCTAGCATGTGTATCACTCCTGAATGCAGAGAGAGCCCTTCAGATGTTTGAGCCTATTTTTTTTTTCAGCATGTGAAATAATATGCAATTTGTGGACAATGAAGAAACTTTAACTATATAATTTTAGCAAGCCGAATTTGTTCTACTGGGACAAATAGGTGAAATATACAGTTGTGCCAAAAAGAATGTCTTGAATCAAAATAGATTTCTAAACAGTAATGCATATTAAAGTGGTAGTACGACGGTGCCCCTGCTGTTCATTACATGCTAAATTATATAAGGAAACTAATGACCAAATTCGTTTCTTGAATTTCCAGAAGACTAATATTTGATATAGAATATTTTCTGTCATTGTTACACTGTTTTGATTATATGAGGAACTGAACAAAAGACTGAGTGGCACAGTGAAGGAGGAGAGAGGTTACATATTTTTCAAGGAAGGCCACTAACCTCAGAATCTTTCCTACCAAGAGCAACGTTGTCCCACGAGGGCGAAAGAGCAAATCTCTTGCAGACCCTGGCAGAGGCAAGATTTCTTCCAAAGCATCAAGCAAGAAATGAGACAAATATCTGTCCTTTAAATCTTTCTTTAAAATGATTCAGCTTACCTTAGTCAAAACACTACTGCTGAGTAGGTGAGCAGCTATCTAATACCTGCCCACAATTTTTGTGATAGTTTGCTCATTCAAAAGGATCCTAAAGATGGTGTATAGGAACTTATTACTTAATTTACTTAAGACTCCAAGGCAGTTTTCTCTGAGATTAGCGTATAAAATCCACTATGTCTCATGCAAATATGCTGTCACCTTGTGCCAGGAAGGTGACACACACTTACTGGTGCAAGAGTTGGGTGACTGCAAACAGGGTAAAAAGTAGCCTGGCTGCATTTAAGGTGAAGCTTGATCCATCTGTAAAAGGGTTGCCTGATGTGCGTGTCTGTGATAAAAAAGATTGAGCCTTCTGATTGAAGAATTTCTTTTTCTCAATATAGTCCTCTTATAAAATGTAACTCAAAAGGCGCTGATATGTTTATAAGAGCCCTGAGGAGGAGAGACAGAGGAGAGAGTGAAAAAACACAGTTATATTTCCACCCGCCTCCTCCCCCTGAAAAATCCTTAGAGGATTTTGAGGGAAGCTTCTTTCTAAATCAGAGCGCTTTGTGTGGACGTTAAGTGGAGTGTGCAGTGAGAATGTATATGAGTTATGGTTATGAGTGATATTGTTATGGACTCGGTCAACTTACCTTTTCATCAGATTAGTCAACATAATAGGACTATGAAATCTGGCAAAATAGCCAGATGTCATCACATGCTTAGCGAACCTTAATCTGGCATGTACAGTATTTGAGGATATAATGTGAAAAACGCTAAGTGATGCCTAGTTTATGGGACCTGCAGTGCTGATTTTCATTAACACTTTTCTTGTGACAGTTGCCAATAAATCGTGGAATTATTTGCATTCCTTTAAAAGGAGGAAGGCAACAGCTGTGAGGATGCGGATGAGAAACATTATTTGGCACGTAGTAAACTCTGCATTTTTGAAATCTGAATGAATCTTCATTGGGACATACTAATTGTTTATACATAAACTACAATCTTAATGGCATTTGACCAGGCTGTCACTAGCATAATAAGATGTTCGATGTGCGAGCATTTAAGCATATGAGTAATTTTACAGTTGTGAGTAAACCTGTTTGATATGCGATATAAAGCTGCTCACGTATGTGAGCAACTATAGGATCAAGGTCAGGGTTTATAGAGTGATTTCAGATTCCTCAGGATAAAAATGCCATCTAAATGTAAAGATACTGTTTGTTAGGCATTAGTGTTTTACAGACAGTAAATTTAATGGGCCTGATTTTCATTTACCCTTACAGTCAGATGAGGGATCTCTTTTGGAAAAGTCACCACTGTGGGGGAAGAAAAACAATAGTCAGGAAATTGCTAATGTTAATGCGAGGTAAAGTCAAGCAACCATTTCGAATCTCGTTTAAACTTTGATTCAGGAAGGGACTGAAACATGCGCTTAATTTTAATCACGTCAGCAGTCCCAGCAGTCAGTGAGACCACTTAAAATTAGGCATATTCTGCCTTTGCTGAGGCCTCAGTCAATAGAGTACAACAGACATTTCCATTCTTCGAATTGCCTGTGCCCAGCCCGTAATGGGTGGATGACCTCCTTCCTGAAACACAGTGACAGAATTTGTATTTAATGGAGCAGAAAAACCTCTCTGTTAAGCTCCGTGAAATGATATGAGGGGATCTCATTGACGGGAGAGAAATTATCATCCTGTAAGAGGCACGTACTTCAGATTGCCTAAGATAGAGGCTTATGGAAAATCCTCAGGTAGGTACTCTGAAGGAGCATCTTTGCACTGATCATACGGGGGACCCAACCCCTACCTTTGCTCTCTAGGTTAAAAACGTACAGGTAAAGAGTATGAACATTTTTCCAGGGACTGATCTGTCTTCTGCATCCCCTGAGGTAAAATACTGTGTCATATCCTCCATCTGTGCCTACAATAAATAACTGCATCAAGGATTTTGCCACAACCTTGTAAAGTCAAAGGCTGCTTTAGAGCTATCCTGCTTTCAGTGGTGCTGTTCAGGTTATCTGTATTATTCCTTTTTTATTCATCATCATTCATGTTGATCTTGGAAGGCAGCTCCTTTAAATATCTACTTAAAACATTTTTGTTTACTAAATTTTAAAATAAAGTCTACATTTTGTTTTTACAGCATGTATTTATAAACGAGACATGCTGACAGTCCACATTTTTTGCTTTCATTTTTAAACGTTGAGTGTGATCTAGAATTTGATGAGGTTTTTTTCATGCAAATCACAGAGATCAGAAAGAGCTATTTATTGTGCTTTTAAGGTAAAGAGGTTTACCTTTTTAATGTTCTGCATGATCATTCATAAATATTTGTGTGGTTTTTTGTGTAGGAAAAGTTGTGTGTAATTTTGTGTGTACATCCTGGCTGTGTAACCTTAAAGAGGGTGAACATATCAGCCATGTTTAATGTAATTCTTCAGGTAACTGCCTTCTCTCAAAGAATACACAAAAATAAATCTGCTTCTGATGCTAGGGGACTTAAAGAACTTTTTTTTTTTTTTTAATTTGTTGATTTACTTCATTTTATTTTAGGCTTAAAATTGACAGGATACATGTATTTAGCTCTGTACAGTTTTTTCCCTCAATGGACAACTGGCAGTATATGCAGTTACAGTTAACAGACAAGACTGGGAAATAGGAGTGCAATCATCTCCCTGCATGACCTGCTACAATACTGTAGATTTTAAGACTGGAAGGAATCATTACGAGCACGTCTGTTCACCTCCTGCAAGATCCAGACCACCAAATGCCACTCCTGTGACTCGTGTGTTCTGTTTAATGGGTGCAGAACGACATTTGAAGAGCTAGAAACAAAACTTAGGGCCTTTAAGTCAAGATGGTGCGTATCCATACACCCAAGTTAATTCTAAAGGACCTGAGTTATGGAAAGTTTGCCACATTCTGTAGTAAAAAGTGTCTTATTCCCAAGCTGAACTCCACATCATATAGGTGAATGCCACAAACCTTCGCTTTGGCAAACACTGGACCTCCCTAGGACCATGCTTTCTCACAGCACATTCCCAGCTGAGAAATGGGGAAACTAAGGCACTCAAATGTGATTATTTTTCCTAGACTGGGGTTTGTGATCCCAGCCCAATGCTTTTTTTTTTCTTAATAATGACTTTGAAAACCACAACTAAAATCTCCCGTAGTGGTAGGAAGCATAATCCATTGAAATTTAATTGTGTACAAAATGTATCATGCATGGGTGCAGGACTACACTAGACCACATTATTTTCCTCTGTTCACAGGCTTTCATTTAAAAGGCTCACTCTTTTTATTCACAGTTTACATTAGCTATTAAAAGATCTGGTTAGGAGCAGCTAAGCTGTTTCTTTGGGTTGTTACTGATGTAGAAAGTCCATTGAGGGTCTTTACCAGCACAGGGAAGCTTTTCCTCCTGCCGCTTTCCAAGCTCTGAAGATATGCAGTGAGGCTATCCTGGCTTCAAGGGAGTTCTTGGAAAATATGAATCTAGCTTCCCTTTCTCAAAATAAAAGCCAAATGTAGCAATGGACTAGAAAGCTCTACAGGCAAAATTCTAAAATATCTTTATCTATATTCAGCAATATTTACTTATCCTGATGCTTATGAGCATATATGTACAAATCTGACTAATAAAACGATGTTGCTGGCAAGTGTACAGATCACCACGGCTCAGGCAGCTTGGTAATCATTCACTTCTTAAAGTCATTCCCTCCTTAAACTCACCTTCACACCCGCCAGATGTTTTTGAAGGAGATCTTAAAAACATTATTCCAGAGAAGACCATGGCTCTTGAAGCTTCACTGAACACAGCTAAGCATGGAGATATATGAGAATATAACTCAGTTATCCAAACATAAGCATTGCAAGAATATTTAATTATATCTCTTAGTTAAAATTGTTTTTAAAGATTTTATCTTCCTTCCAGCCCAAAAGATTGGATTTTAAATGGTTTCCCACTAACAAAATATTAAGGAGGGTAGCAGGAGAAGGACCTTCATGGGAAGAAAAAAATCTTTGTAAAATAAAGCATTTTTCTTCAGAGGAGGACATTTCTGAGGATATCAATGGGGTGAACATATGCACAGTAAAAATTTCTGGAAAATCCCATGTAGCTCAATGGGATCTGCTCTAGCAAAGACGCAGTCATTGTTTGAGGTAAAGAGCAGAACATCAAATGCTTCCAAATTTGTGACCATGACATTGAGGGCTTTAGACCAAATCATCAAGGCAGACTATTACGGGATGTTCCTCTTCGTAACAGGATGACAAGTGACAGCACCTAGCTGATAACAACACATGGCACAATCCGTTCATGTTAGCCACTCATTTATATACAACTAATCTCACAGTTTCTAACAGGGAATAGTAATTCCTGACTGTATTTGCTTTTCTATTTGGGTTGCGTTGGGGAGGGAGAGGATAAAAGAGTGCTTAGTTAGATGTTTACAGCAGCTAAGTAGGCAAAACTCAGGTTAGGAAAGCGGATTGCTTTATTTTAGCCACTATCCCATAAAAAGTGGTAATTGACATTTTAATGTATGACATGTTGCATTCCTTCATAACGCTACAGTAATTGAATACACATGAAACTGTAGTGCACTGGGTGACCCCGGAGTGTGCCACACACCTGGAAACAGTGAAGTTCAATTAATGTGTCATTGCTACTAATAACAGCTACCAGTGAGAACCTCCAGCCAATTGCTACGCTAGAGGAAACACTAATCCTTGTATTTAGACAGATAGTATACAGTAAACACCAAAGATCCTTTGTTTACATGTAGAGCTGTTTTGCATCAACAGTTAAAATCTTGTTCTCTAGTTAGTTGCTTTTTTTACTTAAATTGCACAATTTAATTTAGCCCTGCACCACATTTGTCTAGCTTTGTGTTCAAAAATTTACAGATAGTAAAATAAAATCAGCTGAGAGCCATTAGTAGACTAAATCAAATAGTCCTGAGACAAAGGTTCATGCAATAAAAGGAGGACGTAAATCACACGCTTACACATAGAAATGCCTATGGTAAAATAGCTTTAAGAGTTTGCCTTAATCTGTCAAACACAAGGAAACTCAGAGTTAAAAGCTGAAACTCCATGCCTAACTTGTCTTACTGTTAAAATCAAGTTACCAAAAGTCTCTGCATTAAGTGCATGTACAAATAGACATACATACACAACCAGTGTGAATGTTTTCTACATTTTATATGCAACGAGGAGAGGACATTGAATCTAAAAGGGTGGTGGACCAGAACAGAGGAAGGCACAGCCAAGATTGTCCTTTTGAATATTTTAACATTAGATCTGATCTCATTAAACAGTAAACACAGGCCTCCTGAGACAAGTTATGTGTCCTAGGTGCTGAAGTTAAGAAATGATTAAGCCATTTAACTAAAAGCTCACGGGGAAGCAAAGATCGCTGCAGTATGTCCTGGTTCCACAAAATCTCTGTCCTCACCAGAATTATATAGTAGGATATCAAGTTACAAATATTACATCATTTGAAAAAGCTTTGCTGACTGAAAACCATGTTCATGCTCAAGACCATGATGTTGATTCATGAGGAGTTTAGCCTCTTCACGGGAACCCTGTTTGCAGTATCAGACCTCTGCATTTTTACTGGTTTTGAGGCAAATCTCAGAGGAGTTGTAGTTTCTGTTTGAGTAATCTCCAAAGATAAAACATCTTATTGAAAATGGGCTTGAACTTCTGCAGAGCTTCACTCTTCTTCTACAAGCTATCATCACCACATCTATTTTATTTCTCCAATCATGCTGTTCTCGCATCTTTGATTTGCCTAAGATTTATCTGACAGCTTTATCTGCCTCTGAATTCATTTCATTTCTCTGGCTGATTCTCTCAGGCATTCATGATAAATAATATTCTTTGCTCTTCATGCTCCTATTTCCCCACACTCTGATTTTGTATGTCTCAGTTTACAGTCTGTTCTACTGATCTGCCTGAAATCCCATACGGTTTTGGAACTGGAGTACAAACTTCTTCAGCTATGGGTCTTTAATAGTTACTAGAGCACTGGATAGGCAGCTGGGAGAACATTTATCCTGAATTAATTATACAAATGCTCGACTCAGCCTAGGACCCTCTCTGTTTTTTTGTATGATCATCTGGTTCACACTTCACATGTTCAGAGGGCAAAAGACTTTAGTGCAAGCAAACCCACTGCGAATGTTTGCACTGTGCAATACTTGCAATCTTTTCAGGATAAACAGTTGTCTCCAAATCCCCACTCCAGTACAGTTTCCCAAGATGTGCTAATTGCATATCTCCAGTGCTGGAGAAATCCTGGAATAGAGAAAGCTTGGGGGAAAAAATAATAAGGCTCTGGGTTCAAAAAGGAGGAAAGAGGAGAAAAACACGTTCAGAATTTCATGTTTGTATTGGTTAGTAGGGGCTGAACAGATAAAAGATCTACTGAAACCATTCAAGTGATAAAAGAACTGTCTGGAGATAACAGTATGTCCAAGTTTCTCCAGACAAAGGGAATCTGTTGTTTTCTGCTTCTCCCAGAGCAAAAATAAATTATACTTCTGGCAGTGAAGAAAATTCTTTGAATTTATTTATTTATTTATTTATTCTTTCATTACAGCCTAGTGGCACCCATTTGGGAGACTTAGGCCACTCTGCTCACAAATACCATTTGGTTGAGTTTAGTTGTACAGACATGGCTGTATGAGAACAGATAACCTCAGGGCACATTACAGTGTTCTGAAACTCTTACTGTGTAACAGCAAAAAACACTGCAGTGATTTCATTCTTTCCTCCATAGCAACCTGAATACAGATTTTTTATGTTTTTTTAAGATAAATAAATACATATATAATTTATATTTAAACATATTTATATACATTTAAATATATATAAGATGAATAAATAAATAAAGTACATGTATATATAAACTTTGGAACTGTAAAACTAAACATCTCAGTTCCTCCTAAATAATCCAGTCCTAATGTAATTTCTAAACTCACTCTTAGTCACCTAAACTGCTATGAAACAGAATTATCTTAAGGAGAATTCATTAATAACCTAAACGTATAAACCGTCCATAAAAGAGATGTGAAAGGAGTGAGCTGCTTCTTACAACCCTGTTCCTACCTCAGACTGAGATGCCTTCCATCATGGAGTTCCTGGATGGGAATTTTCTTTTATTCTTTTCCTTTTCGGTTTTGCTGGGATTATTGTTTGTTTTCTTTAATTGAATTAGGATTTTAAGAGGAAGAACAAAAGAAATAATTTCAAACTGTAAGACTAGGAGAAAAATAGCATATTTTCTCATTTATCTGCCACGCCATGTCATGGTCCTGCCATCAGGAAATAAGAGGAAAATTTAATTGTTCTTGAAGAAGTCAAATTTTTACCTTCTGCTTTTTAAGGGCAGAGCCACAAAAGCAGGATACAGACAGGATTGAGACACTCGGTCCCTCCTGTTCACCTTGGGCTGCTCTATATAGCGAAAAGCAGAAAAAGAAGAATATGATCCTAGCCTCCTTGACAGGGTAGGTGGCTACAAGATAGATATCCTGTTTCTCACCCTGTTCTGAAGACTTTTAATGCATTTGTGTACAATATCTGTTCCCAAGTAAAATGAGAAAAAGGAAGAAAACAAAATAATAATAATAATTTTTTAAAAGTCACCAAATGCTAGATCTGTCTCTTACCTGCAAAGCGCTCTTACTATGGGAGCACAGAATTGCATTCTCCCCCTTCTCCTCTTTCTCAGTAAATCTTCACTTCTCTGTTCACACAGTGAAGTCTATTCAATAGGAGTTTTAGTACTCCATGCACAATAAAGCAGTCAAAAGTCCAATACCTTGACCATACTCTTCTAAGAGATTCTAATTCTTTTGGCCAAAGGAGAGAACTGAACCTGGGTCTTCAGCGTCCTGACTGATCAATCACAGTCTTCAATAACATGAAGACCCCTTCTCCTGTTGACCAGGAGAGCAACAAGGTAGCAGAACGTCTTTGAAGTGTGTCCATAGACTGGTTTGGGTCCAAATCAAAGGGGGAGAAGCAGAGAAACATTTGCCTCCCAGGTCTGCTGAGGTATGAGGTACCGCAGCAGCTCTGCCGTGCTGAGGCCAAGGTGTGACTAGGTGTGTGCTTGGGGAACCGAAATGATGAAAACGGGGCTTCAGATATATCCAAAATCAGTTAGGAACTGAGTGAAAGTGCTCATTCTTCCTGAGCCCCTTTCCGGATCTGACCTTGAACTCTGAAACCGAGAGCACGTTCAAATGGCATCCACAGAGACTGACGTGTCTAATTCTTTGGTATTGGTGGGTCTTGGAGACCAAGTGTCAGTGTCTAAAAGTCAAGCAAATCATTTTAGAGGGTAGTATCTTCTGAGTAACTTCTTGATGTTAACAAAGACTGACCTCAGCCCATCTTTGTTCTGTTAAGAGTGAACATAGTCCAAGTTCCCATCATAAAAGCACGGAAACCAGGACAATCTGGACTCTGACAAAGGAAAAATGGCATTCTAAGATATAACCAGAACTGGAAACAATAATGAGAAATAACAGTAAGTTCCCATACCAAGAGTAGCTATACTTTCCTATATGTTTGCTGACTGACTAGCAATTCCAGTGCAAAATCTGCTTGTTTGAATTTGTTGAGGACTGAGGTGCTGGTTACAAGCAAATACTTTGTGTGCCCATGAAAGATGTTTTTGAAATATTTCAGTGTCAAATGCAATTGCACTGTGGTGATTACCGTTCAAATGGTATAACTACTCAATCTTACTGCTACTGGGCAAGCTTGTGGTGACCAGAAGAAAAAAAAAATCCTGTTTTTTTGTAGTGGAAGGACATGTGCAGGAACATAGAGAATGAACTAGAAATACAACAAAATATTTACAGCAAACTGTTTTCTTTCTGCCTTTGGATAGTGCAGCTCATGTGGTTTCCTTACATATGTACAGACCATGGCCTTTGCAAGGATGACTTCTAGGGGACTCGCAGTCCACTGCCAACAAAGCGCTTCTCTGCCTTTTGACCCGAACGGGATCACATGCACGGAGGCCACAACACCAATGCCCCACAGGCTGAGCTTGCGGATCGTTCCTTTCCCCTCCTCGTGCCAGATCTTCCTTGTCAGCTCAACCACACCAAAGCGAAGGCAAACCCCTCTTCTTTCTATCAGCAGGGACTTGTAGGTCTTTCTGACCTAGAAAAGCTGCGGAGGTGACACGATGTCAATATTTTAAGCCGTGCTAAGCTAATGAAGCTCTATGTCCACACCTGAATCCAGGAGCGGGAGAAAGGACAGATGCTAGAGGAGGTACCCAGCAGCCTGGAGGGCCACATAGGACCCAGGCCATGTCACACTGGAAAAGGCAGGCAAATATGATATATGCTTGCATGTGCATCAGAAATGTTTGCCCAGACCAAAAGCCTGCCTGATTAATGAAATGGGATTTCTTGTGGCTTTGAGAGACGGCTGGTACACAGGCAGTCACAGGGCTGAGGTCTTACATCTGTGAAGGCAGACTTTGCTGTAACTTGGCTTCTCCCCTTCATCCCTGGGCTTTTGCGGTAATGTTCTAGTCCCATGTGAGCAGATTAATCTTGATTTAAATTTCTCTGCCCATAAACGGTAAAATACCCATTAAGGAGTAAGCTATTGGATGTGTTAGAAAGAGTTCAGTAGACAAATGCAAAAATACCTAACTAGGATGTTACATCAAATTGTGAAAGTGCGATAATAAATGAGAATAGATACATTTGTTTATGAGCGCCTTTTACAACATAGTAAAACATGATATAATTACGTGTAAATAGCATTTTCCATTCATCATCTCTAAATCATGACTAAACTCTTTATAAACATTATCATAAAGTATTACTGAAGTTCTTCTGACAAGCATTATATAATATATAGAATGTCAAGCAGCATAAAACACCAACAAAAAAGAGAGAGATGTTTTTGCATCAGAATTCCTCTATTCCTCACAGATCCATTACTCATCTCCACTAGATTAGTCACAGTGTTCATACAAGCTGAAGGCCATTGAGAAAACTACTTTTGAGTCACTGAACATAACTTTAAAAAATTAAATAAAAATGCTTACATTGACTTCTTTAATGTTCAAAGGACTTCAGATAAATAGCGCAAAAATGTTCCACAGTGCGCTTTTCATACTGTGTTTTTCCTATTTCTTCAACCTAGAAGTTTCCTCTCAATGATGGATACATTCTCCTCTAGTTCCTAAGCATGGCTTTCACCTTTTAAATTATCTGCTTTAATTACAAGAAATATGATTTGCAGTTTATAAGAACAGAAACAAGTGTTTGGGCATGACAGTTAATATCAGTTATCTGGGTTTTATGAATATGCTTTCAGAAAAGTCATCAAAATCCAGCTTTGGTTGGGAAAAAAGGAAAAGAAAAACAGCTTTATTCCTCTTACCTAAACTGGATTCGAAAACTTCACCTAACTATTCAAACACAAGCTTTTCGTGTTTTCAAATTAGATCTATTTGTTGCAAATGTTGCAAATGCATTTGGATCAGCCCATCAGCCCTGACAGCTCCCACAGCATTGTGTGCCTACATTACCACTGCACATTGTGTACAGGAACCACGTGTTAGGTACGCTATGTGCAGAAACATAAATAAATCGATTAGTTTAAGAAAAAAAAAAAAAAAAGTGCACTCCCTTACTTCTTTCACTTTTAAACAGCAGGTATTTTCCGGACAGCTCGGGCAGCTCTAACAAACTCCAAACCTGCTATCTGCAGAGCGAGAAAGGGCACTGGCTTTTCCTGCGCTCCGCTCTCATTAGAAAGGGAATCCGCAGCCCAGCTGGATATTTCCAGTTTCTGCCCAGTAGGAATAACTTTCTGTCCCTCTGCCAAGCGTTGCCCCACGCGGCCGGTGAGGGCCGCACAACAGCAACCACGCAGCTCACGGGGCTTCGAGCAAAGGGCCGAAAACGATCCCCCGCGACCAGAGGCCTGCGTCCTGCACAGCTTCGTACTTCTAGCACCAGGGTCTGACTTCCTTTTCCCCCCCCCCCCCGTCAAGTATTCAGCGCAAAGCGGCGGTATTGTCGCTGCCTGGGCTCGCTGCCCTCCTCGTTTGTAAGGACATGCTCAAGTGGCACCCTAGACGGTTGGCGGTGCAGCCCGCGCTTAGCCCGTAATCCCCGCGCACGCTGGCGGCCCCTCTGAATATCCGTGCGAGATGGCGAGGCCCGGGGAAGCGAGGCAAATCCTGCAGTTTTGTTAGCGTTTATGGGATTTGCGCGGGGAACAGCGCCCGAGCTCGCGCTGAACCTGACGAGGGAAGCGCTGAGCGCTCAGGCACCCGCTGAGCGCTCCTTCTTTCCTAGGGAACGCGGAGGTGCTTCCCGCCGGCGGCGCGGCTGCCGAGCCGGCCCCGCGGGACGCGCTGCCGTTCCCGCTCTCGGGCGCGTCCTGCGCTGCGGGCCTCGCGCAAACCCTCCCCGCGACAGCGAGGGGCGAAAAAGCGACCTGGATGCGTCGCGGCACCGCCGGGCCCCGCAGAGCCGCCCCTG